>PVKP010018687.1:0-43836 GCA_004027715.1 Plecturocebus donacophilus | reverse complement strand
CAGTGTAAGATGCCCATGGGGGTGGGGCTCTGGGCCTGGAAAACCAGAGCAGTCTGGATGCCGTGAGGAGGTGAGCAGGTAAGAAGCTTTCTGAACCTCACAGGCTCCCGTACTGACAACCGCTTTGGCGGGATACTTTATTGTTCCCTTTAGCCAATCAGATTGGCGCTTTTTAGTCACGCGCTTACTCCCTTCGCAACCGTCTGTCCTAACGGCCGGCCGACTATCTTCCCTGAGATTTTAGGAGCTGGATTTTCCGTTCCAGGTTGGCCACGGCAAACATCTTACGAGATGTCCCACCAAGAGGGCAGCGCAGATGGCTTACAAGACTTAGGGGTTGAAAGCCCGTTCAGCAGCCCAGGGGAGCAGTCTGGAGCGGCGGCAGCGACGGAGGCCTCCTCAGACATTGATATGGTGACCTTAGACGTGAGTATGAGAATGACTGGAAATGGCGGTGATACCAGGGATGGTGGTTTCCCAAATGATGCCAGTACAGAAAATCGAACCACTGACCAAGAAAGCTCAAGTGAAGAGGTCGTACTTGAGAGTGTGGATGACTTTGAGCATTTCCTCATGGGTAGTGACCCTTTCCTAGGAGAGGACGAGATAGTAGAGGAGGAAGAGGAAGAAATGGAGGAGGGAGAAGAGTCAGAAGAACAGGCTCAGATGTGTCCACGATGCCATGGTGCCAACCATGAGCAGTGTTTGTTAGAGGAGAATCGGGTGCTGGAGGAGTGGATTTCCTCAGAGACATCTGCCCTGCCCCGACCTCGCTGGCAGGCCGTTACTGCTCTTCGCCAGCGGCAGCTGGGTTCAAGTACCCGCTTTGTCTATGAGGCCTGTGGGGCAAGAGCCTTTGTGCAGCGTTTCCGCCTGCAATATTGTCTTGAAGGACATATGGGTTGTGTCAATACTGTACACTTTAACCAGCGTGGCACCCTGCTGGCTAGTAGTGGTGATGACCTAAGGGTGAGAGTGTGGGACTGGGTGCAGCAGAAGCCAGTATTGGACTTTGACAGTGGTCACAAAAATAATGTCTTACAGGCCAAGTTCCTTCCTAACTGTGCTGATTCCACCCTGGCCATGTGTGCCCGTGATGGGCAGGTCCGGGTAGCAGAACTGATTAATGCATCATATTGCGAGAATACTAAGCATGTGGCACAGCACAGGGGAGCTGCCCACAAGTTGGCTCTGGAGCCAGACTCTCCTTATAAGTTCCTCACTTCAGGTGAAGATGCCGTTGTCTTCACCATTGACCTCAGACAACGCCGGCCAGCTTCAAAAGTTGTGGTAACAAGAGAAAATAAGAAAGTGGGACTGTATACGATTTCTGTGAATCCTGCTAATACCTACCAATTTGCAGTGGCTGGACAAGATCAGTTTGTACGGATTTATGACCAGAGGAGAATTGATGAGAAAGAAAACAATGGAGTACTTAAGAAATTCACTCCTCATCATCTGATTCATTGTAATTTCCCAACAACCATCACCTGCACTGCATACAGCCACGATGGCACAGAGCTCTTGGCCAGCTACAATGATGAAGATATTTACATCTTCAACTCCTCTCACAGTGATGGCGCTCAATATACAAAGAGATTTAAGGGACACAGAAATAATACCACAGTCAAAGGTGTTAATTTCTATGGCCCCAAGAGTGAGTTTGTCGTGAGCGGTAGTGATTGTGGACACATCTTCTTTTGGGAGAAATCATCTTGCCAGATCATCCAGTTGTTGAAGGGGGACATAGAAAGTACAATAAACTGTCTTGAACCCCACCCTTACCTACCTGTGTTGGCAGCCAGTGGCCTAGATCAAAATGTCAATATCTGGACACCCACAGCTGAAGCTGCCACTGAGCTTACTGGTTTAAAGGATGTGATTAAGAAGAACAAGTGGGAACGAGATCAAGATAGTTTGCACCATACCGGCCTGTTTAACCAGTACGTGCTTTGGTTCTTTATGCACCACCTGTCACAGAGAGATCATCACCCGGACTAGAGAGCCAGATTCCCAGAAGAAGAATTGGATCAGTCTTCCAGCACCTCAGATACATCCGAGGAGGAAGGCCAAGACTGAGTGCCATGCATGCCATCCCAAAGGCCTCACACCCAGTCAAGCTAGATGCCACCTAAGTACACTGGATTTTAAAATGTAGTTTGACTAATTTAGAATTGTCAATAGATTAATATATTTGCTTTTTGTCTTCTATTTTCCACAATTTATGCTGAAAACCATCTCTTCCATTCTTTCCTCTCTCCTTTCTTCCTTCCACACATTCTTTCTTTCTCATTTCTTTCCTCATGGTTTCCTTATGCCTCTTTTTTCACCCCTTATTCTTACATGAGTGCATACACAACTTACTTATGCCTCTTTCCTTTGTTCCCTAATAGTTGACCTCTAAAATTTCCTGATTTTGTTGAAAAAAATTAATAGCCTTATTAGATGCATTTACTCAGTTCTGACATTCTGAAAACGATTACCTTTTACTTTTTTTCATCTTTAACAATTTTTTTCTGAAGATCAGGTTCTTCAGTTGACCTGAAAAATTCAGAAATATGTTTCTTCTTTAGAAGTAAAATGACAAACAGTAGTTTTGCTCTGTTAATGCTGACACTTGGCCACACACACACAGTCTCAGAGAGGGAAAAGATGAAGAGTAGTGTGTAGATTAATTTCTAATCAGATAATTCATCCCCTCAGAATAAATAACATGAGATTATCTACATTTTCTAAATCCGTATGTTAATAATTTTGAAAAATTTGGATATACTGTAGCTGGTAAGAACTAAATTAAGTTTGATCATATGACATCATTTACTCTGTGCATTAAGTGTTCTTGAAGTTTTAAGGTTGAGAACTCCCAAAGGGTCACCTTCCAGGAAGTCCTCCTGGAACAGCCATTTCCTATAAATGTTAGCTACTGGTATAAAAATCTCTCATATTTGAAAACACATTAAGTTTGATCACATGACATCATTTACTCTGTGCATTAAGTGTTCTTGAAGTTTTAAGGTTGGGAAGTCCCAAAGGGTTACCTTCCAGGAAGTCCTCCTGGAACAGCCATTTCCTATAAATGTTAGCTACTGGTATAAAAATCTCTCATATTTGAAAATACATTTTAATTAACCTTTAAGAACAAGTTGCCATAAAAATTGTTTATGCTTACACATAACCATTTGGTGTAATTGGTAGAAAAATCCTATTTGACATCCTCACATTGCTTAAAATTCTCTTTGCTGCTTAAATTGCTTTAAAAATTCTTTTAAGCCTTATTTAACATAAATTAAATAAGGATTCCGGATGTCTAATTACTGATCAATAAAAATATTCATCTTTATTTTGGATGTGTTATTTGTGTGAATGAATTTAGAAGATCACCTTTCCCCCAACACCCATGAACTATACCGCACCATTTTTTGCCGTCTTTTCTTGGGAAAGAAGGATGTAATGAAACATCCTGTGTCCTGACAATGGCTTTTCTTTGGTAATACTTCTTGAGATGAGTATTATCTCTGTTTCTTTGGGAAAATGTAATTTGCATAATGAGATTAGAATTTAGGATGGAACACAACTTGACTGAAGTTTGTGCTCACTGAGATCCAAAGCTAGGGACAACTGCCCTGGGGTCTGGGAGCCTCAAGAAGCCCCTACCAAGCTCTGCTGTCAGGAAAGGATCCTAAGAGTCCCAAAAGAGAATTTATAGGCCATATGAAGAGAGTTATAAACTAGAATTCCAAGTTTGGGGCCCCTGTATAACTTCATGGGATGCATACCAGCAATAACATTAACAAAACATTTAAAAAATAATTTGGGATTTCAAGTGACACTTGGTGTCAGTGAGAGCAAAAGTGAAAGCACCGCAGTTATTTGTCCACCTGCTGTTTGGAAGGTCTGTCTCTGTGGGGGATTTATATTCTGTTCTCTTAGCTAAACTAAAAGTTTACTCAGAGTTCCCTGAATGGTTCCGAGATTGCTTGTGCTGCAAGAGGCATTTGGTGAAAGATTTGGGAGGCAAAGGTAAAGTAGTAGCCACATTTATTTTATGCTTTATGCTTAGAAAGGCGCTGCTGCAGCTCATGAACATTTTTGCTTATATCCTGGCTTACCCTGTTGGTGTGGGGCAGCAGCTGGGCCCACAACTGCTCCAGTTCTCTCTTATATCTTCCTTCTTCACCAGCACCATAAAAAAGAATACCACGTTTTGTTTTTGCAGGGCATTGATGATATTGAAATTAGAGGTTTGGAGGCAGTGAAAGATCAACATGGGTCCCAGACAGTCCTTGTGAGCTCCAGACATTTCTAATGGATTCCATTTACCTTTGCTTCCTTTACTTTGCATCATCTCTTCTTCCTGACTTCCCTGCTGACCTCGGGTTTCAGCATCTGATGCAAAGACAAAAGCCTTGCTGAGACTGATTAACCGGCTTCCACATTTTAATAAGGTGTGGACCCTATTATAAGTCCCTTCTTATATGTGTATCACCCCCTATATGTGTATCATCTTATATTTGTTCAATTGGAGTGTTTGTTTCTCTGATTGAACCCTGATTGATGCAACCTCCCCAACATGCTTTGGACTGAGTAAACCCCTGGTTACTTAGACTTGGACATTTGCCATCTGAAGGAATTATAGGTCCCTAAAGGGAGAGGTTGGACTTCACACACACACACACACACACACACACACACACACATTCTTACATTCTCAGTGTGAGCTGAGCTAGGGTCCACTGACTCAGAAGTGGCCCAGTCCTGGAAGCAGGAAAGAAAGGGAAGGGTGAAATGGTGTGAACCCCATTCTTCCTCAGTGCTGGGGGTCTGGAGAAACACCGTCTCCTTCTCCTGGCCTGCTCCAGGCTCCAGGAAGGAGAGCAGATTGAGTCTCAGGCCTGCGACTTCCTGTCCACACTGCTGCTCCCTGGGTTTGAGGGTAGCTAAGAGATCTGGGGAAAGAAGGAGACGGAATCGGGAAAAATGTTGATCAAGAAAGATGACAACCAGCGGTAAGGGCTGAAAGTGAATTAAAGATAAAAACACCATTTTAAAAGTAGAGAGAAGGAAAGCAAAACTAAAATCCACCCCAAATCCAAACCTGCCTGGAAGAAAAGAATGTCCTCCGGTCTCATAGAGACATTACTTGGAAAGGCTTGCTTTGCTGCAGGAGCGCTCAGGCCTCAGTCTGACCCTAGAGATGGAGGACACAGCCTCTACAGCTCTTCCTAGTCCTGGCTGGGGGCAACTTCCTCTTTGTCATCCTCCTTGTCTTCCTCTCTCCCTTGTTCTCTCTCTCTCTCTCGCTGTCTCCCTCTCAATGAAGCTGATGTAGTAGAGGTATATTTTGTTTTATTGTATTTCATTTATTGTGCTTTGCAATTATTGTTTTTTTTAACATATTGAAGGTTTGTGGCAACTCTGAAATAACCAAGTCTATCAGCACCATTTTTCCAACAGCATGTGGTCACTTCATGTCTCCGTGCCACATTTTGGTAATTCTTGCCATAGTTCAAATTTCCATTATAGTTTTATCTGTTATGGTGATTTGTGATTGATGATCTTTTCTTTTTTTTCTTAGACAGTCTTGTTCTCTTACCCAGGCTAGAATGCAGTAGTGCAATCATAGCTCACTGTAGCCTCCTGAGTTCAAGGGATCTTCCCACCCCAGCCTCCAGGTATGAGGGACTACATGCCTGAACCACTACACCTGGCTAGCCTATTTTTTACAAAATTTCATTAGAGGTGGGGTCTTGCTGTGTTGCTGAGGCTGATCTGGAACTCGTGGCCTCAAGTGATCCTCCTGAGCAGCTAGGATTACAGGCAAGAGGTGATTGGTGATTACAGGCAGGAGGTGATTGGTCATCTTTCATGTTACATAGTAATTGTTTTGACACACCATGAATTGTGTCCATTATAAGACGATGAACTTATTTGATGTGTGATTTCTCAGTGCCCCACCCACCAGCCATTCCTGTTTCTGTCTCCTTCTCTTCTGGCCTCCCTATCCCCTAAGACACAAGAATGTGGAAATTAGGCCAATCAATAACTCAACAATGACCTCTAAGTGTTCAAGTGAAGAGTCACATGTTTCTCATTTTAAATCAAAAGCTAGAAATGATTAGGCTTAGTGAGGAAAACATGTAAAAAGCTGAGATAGGCCAAAAGCTAGGCATCTTCTGACAAATAGTCGACTAAGTTGTAAATGAAAAGGAAAAGTTCCTGAAGGAAATTAAAAGTGCTACTCCAGTGAACATATAAATGATAAGAACCTGAAACAGCCTTGTTGCTGATATGCAGAAAGTTTGAGTGGTCTGCATAGAAGATCAAACCGGCCACAACATTCCCTTAAGCTAAAACCTAATCCAAAGTCAGGCCTTAACTTTCTTCAGTTCTATGAAGGCTGAGAGAGGTGAGCAAGCTGCAGAAGAAAATTATCAAGCTAGCAGAGGTTAGTTCATTATGTGTAAGGAAAGAAGCCATCTCCGTAACACAAAAGTTCAAGGTAAAGCAACAAGTGCTGCAGCAAGTTATCCAGAAGATATAGCTAAAACAGTTGTGTTTGTCTGTTGCATTGCTATAAAGAAGTACGTGAGGATGGGTAATTTGTAAAGAAAGCTTTTATTAGCTCATGGCTCTGTGGGCTGTGAGAGCATGGTACTGGCATCTACTCAGCTCCTGGTGAGGCCTCATGGAGCTTTTACTAGTGTCTTAAGGTGAAGGCAGAGAAGGTTCATCACATGGTGAAAAAGGGAACAAGGTGGCAAGAGAAGTGGGGAACATTCTTTTAAACAACCAGAACAACCAGATCTCATGTGAACTCAGAATGAAAACTCACTCATCACCAAGGGGATGGTGCTAATCCATTCATGAGTGATCTTTCCCCATGATCTAAACACCACCCACCAGACCCACCCCAACACTGAGGATTGCATTTCAAAACAAGAGTTAGAGAGATAAACCAAACCATGTAATTCCACTTCTTGCCCTCCAACCCTCATGTTTATCTCACATTGAAAAATGCCATTACAACCTGCCAATAGTCTCCAAAAGTCTTAACTCATTCCAGCATCAAGTTCAAAGTCTCAAGTTTCATCTGAGACTCATCTTTCACCTGTGAGCCTATAAAATCAAAACAAGTTATTTACTCCCAAGATACAGTGGCAGTACAGGCATTGGATAAACATGACCATTTCGAAAGCAAGAACTTGGCCAAAAGAAAAAGGCTATAGGCCCCATGCAAGTCTGAAACCCAGCAGGGTTGGCATTAAATTTGAAAGCACCAAAATTTTTCCTTGACTCCATGTCTCATATCCAGGGCATACTGGGGCAAGCGTTGGGCCCCTAAGGCCTTGGGCAGCTCTATCCCTGTGGCTTTGCAGGTTGCAGCCCCTGTGACTGCTATCACTGGTTGGAGTTGAGTGCCTGTAACATTTCCAGGCTCGGGATGTGAGTTGCCCATGACTATACCATTCTGGAGTCTGGAGGGCAGCAGCCCCCTTTTCACAGCTTCACTAGGCAGTGTGCCAGTGGGGAGAACTCTTTGTGGGGGATCCAACCCCACATTTCCTCTCTGCACTTACCTAGTAGAGTCTCCCTGTGAGGGTTCTGCCTCTGTGACAGGCTTCTTCCTGGGCACCTAGGTTTCCTCATACATCCTCTGAAATCTAGGGGAAAGCTTCCAAACCTCCTTCACTCTTTCATTCCATGCACTGACTTAACACCATGTAGACGCTGCCAAGGCTTATGGCTTACACAATCCAGAGTTGTGGCCTGAGCTGTGCCTCAGCCCCTTTGAGCCAAGGCTGGAGCCAGAGCAGCCAAAATGTGAGGAGCAGTTTCCTGAGGCTGAGTAAGGCAGTAACACACTGGGACTGGTACCTAAAACCATTTTTCCTCCTAGGCCTCTGGGCCTGTGATATGAAAGGCTGTCTTAAAAACTTCTGAAATGCCTTCAAGACCTTTTTCCCATTGTCTTGGATATTAGTACTTGGCTGCCTTTTAGTCATACTACTGTGTCTAGGAACTGGTTGCTCTACAGCCTGCCTAAATTCTTTCTCTACCACCGGGCCAGGCTGTGAGTTTTCCTAACTTTTATGCTCTGCTTCCCTTTTAAATACAAGTTCCAATGTTAAGTCATTCCTTTGCTCCTACATCTGATTAAGATTTTTAGAAGCATCCGGTATTCTAACAGGATTCTTGAACACCTTGCTGCTTAGAAGTTTCTTCCATCAGATATGGTAAGTCATCACTTTTAAGTTTAAATTTCCATGGGTCTCTAGGGCATGAACATAATGCAGCCAGGTTCTTTGCTAGGGTGTAACAGGGTTTACCTTTACTGCAGTTCTCAATAACTTCTACATTCCCAACTGAGAACTCATCAGCCTGGCCTTCACTGTCCATATTTCTATCAGTATGTTGGTCACAATCACCTAACCAGTCTTTAACAAGTTACAAACTTTCCCTCATCTTCCTGCCTTCTTCTGAGTCCTCCAAACTCTTCCAACCTCTGCCCGTTACCCAGTTCCAAAACCACTTCCACATTTTCAAGTATTTTTATAGCAATGTCCCATTTCTCTGTACAATTTTCTATTTTTTTTCTTTTTTTTCTTTTTTTTTTGAGATCAAATCTCACTCTGTCACCCAGGCTGGAGTGCAATGGTGCGATCTCAACTCACTGCAACCTCTACCTCCTGGATTCAAGTGATTCTCCTGCCCCAGTCTCTCAAGTAGCTTGGATTACAGGCATGTACCACATGCCCAGATAATTTTTGTATTTTTAGTAGAGATGAGGTTTCACCATGTTGCCCAGGCTTGTCTCAAACTCCTGACCTCAGGTGATCTACCTGACTCAGTCTCCCAAAGTGCTGGGATTACAGGCATGAGCCACCATGCCTGGCCCTCAGTACAATTTTCTATGTTAGTCCATTATGTCACTATAAAGAAATACCTGAGGCTGGATAATTTATTAAGAAATGACATTTAATTCACTCATGAGTCTACAGGCTTTATAAGCATGGTGCTGGAATCTGCTGGGCTTATGGTGAGGCCTCAGGAAACTTTTACTCATGGAAGAAGGAGAAGGAGTAGGCATGTCACATGGCAATAGCAGGAGCAAGAGACAGAGGGAAGAGGTGCCACACATGTTTAAACAACCAGATATCATGTGAACTCATAGCAAAAACTCATTCATCTTCAGTGGAATGTCACTAAGCCATCATTCATGAAGAATCTTCCTTCATGACCCAAATACCCTCACCTTTTTTATGCTAAATCTACTCTGCCTGTGGTCTATTAATGGAATGACAAAGCCTTGATGACAGCACATCTGTTTACAGCATGGTTTACTCATAATTTTACCTCACTGTTGAGACCTATTGCTCAGGAAAAAAAAAGATTCCTTTCAAAATATTATTGATCATTGACAATGTACCTGGGCACTCAAGAGCTCTGATAGGGATGTGCGAGGAGATTAATGTTTTCATGCCTACTAACACAACATCTATTCTGCAGGCCATAGATAAAGGCGTCATTTCAACTTTCAAGTCTTGTTATGTAAGATATACATTTCATAAGTCTATAAGTGCCATAGATAGATATTTCTCTGACGGATCTGAGCAAAGTAAATTGAAATTATTCTGGAAAGGATTCGTCACTCCAGATGCCATTAAAAACATTCATGATTCATGGAAAATGGTCAAAATAGCAACATTAACAGGAGTTTAGAAGAGGATGATTCTAACCTTCATGGATGATTATGAGAAATTTGACACTTCAGTAGAGGAAGCCACTGCAGATGTAGTAGAAATAGCAAGATAACTAGAATTAGTTGTGGGGCCTGTGTATATGACTATATTGTTGCAGTCTCTTGATAAAACTTGAATAGATGGGGAATGACTTCTTATAGATGAGCAAAGAAAGTGGTTTCTTGAGGCAGAATATACTCCTGGTGAAGACGTTGTGAACATTGTAGAAGTGACCATAAAGGATCCAGAATATTCCATAAACTTAACAGATAAAGCAGTACCAGAGTTAGAGAAGATTGATGCCTGTTTTGAAAGAAGTCCTACTGGGGGTAAAATACTATCAAACAGCATCACAGTTTTTGAAAGCACTATATTCTGGGAAAGGAAGATTCAATTCATGTGGCAAACTTCACTGTTGTCTTATTTTAAGAAATTGCCGCCAGGCACGGTGGCTCACACCTATAATCCCAGCACTTTGGGAGGTCGAGGTGGGCAGATCACTTGAGGTCAGGAGTTCAAGACCAGCCTGACTAAAATGGTGAAACCCTGTCTCTACCAAAAATACAAAAATTAGCTGCGCGTAGTGGCAGGTGCCTGTCATCCCAGCTACTCAGAAGGCTGAGGCAGGAGAATTGCTTGAATCCAGGAGGCAGAGGTTGCAGTGAGCCGATATCACACCACTGTACTCCAGCCTGGGCAACACAGCAAGACTCCATCTCAAAAAAGAAAAAAAAAAAACAGAAAGAAGAGAAATTGCCACAGCCACTCTCACCTTCAGCAACCACCATCCTGATCAGTCAGTAGTCATCAACATCAAAACAAGACCCTCCACCACCAAAAAGATTGACTTTCTGAGGGCTCAGATGATTACTGGCATTTTTTATTAATAAATACTTTTAATTAAAGTATGTACATTATTTTTAAGACATAGTGCTATTTCTCACTTAATAGACTATAGTATAGTATAAACATAATTTGTATATGTACTGGGGAGCAGAAAATGGTATGACTCACTTAACTGTGATACTCACTTTATTGCAGTGGTCTGCAACTGAACCTGCAATATCTCTGAGATATGCTTTTTAGGTTCTAGAAAACAAAGTAATTGTTACAGTTTTAATTTATGCACATATGTCTCTTATTAGCACATAGAAGAGAGCAATAGACTACAACTACCAGCTGGCTATGAGATACTGGGCAAAACTAACGATTCTGTCGGTTCAATAAGCAAGCGAAGCTACACCTTTAGCTTTAAATTTTCAACACCAATTATTTTCATCCAATGTGGGTTGTCTATAGGGCAGTTATGTGTAGGTATTCATGACCTTTATGAAATATTATAATTGTCTCCTAATTATGCATAGAATTTATCTGCATAAAGTTGTGAGAGATGCCAAACTGTACTTTTATAAAGAAATCTCTGACAGCCATTTCTTAAGGGGACAGGTGTGGAAAAGAATAGAGATGAAAAAGATACATAATGGAGCATAATTGCTAAATGGTAGGCCAAAAAAATGAAGATTTCTCAAAGTCCAACAGTGACTGTCAGCAGTGCTTATTTTATCATGTTGTGAACCAAAATCATAATGCAATAAATTCACAATAGACTAAATCTTAGCCATCCTGTGATTGACTTCGAGGAACTTCACTATCTTAAATTTTCTCAATCTTAGTCTCAACAGTAAAATGAGAGGCTTGAATTTTCAAATTTAGATCTCATATCTTAATGGAACATAGAGTATGTATTTCTTAGCTAGATAGTGGTATGACCAACACTGTGACAGACTGAGATTCATGATAGGTAACCATTAAGATCTTGCATCCTGTAGATGTAGACGAGCTCCTCTTTTCTGCAGTGAGAGTTACTAAGTAAGACACAGTATTTTGGCCTTCAGTGTTACTCTGTTAAGACTGATAACTGAAAATTAATAGTCACACCTATAAACATATTTTTTAAAGTTTGTAATTAGAAACTCTTGGTGAGTAAGTGTATTTGTAAAAGTTTTAAACATATTTTTGGAAATATGGGAATAAACTGATCTTTACATCATCACATAAAACCAAGTATTTAAAGGAAAAAAGATTTTGTTCCAACTGCTCTTTCATCGTAGTCCCCCCTCAACAAAAATCTGTAAAACTTTAGAATGATGGAACTGATCTGTATGTTACTGAAAACACTGAGTGGATATATGACTCAATGCATTTGTCAAAACTCATAGAACTGTATGTCAAAAAAGAGTACATCTTAATGTATGCATAGTAAAAAATTTCGGCCAGGATATCAGGGGATTTCAGGATAGAATATAGACTATGACAACTAAATCTGCCTTTATTACAGTGTTTGACATAACCTCACTGAAGCAGGTCTGGGGGGAAAGAAGCTAGCATAAATAACTTTGCTGAATGGTGTTTTGAGGGAAACTGAAAGCTAAAGACAAAAGGAATGGTACATAAAAACTGACCTCTAGTTGCTGAATTTATTTTTCATTGAGATTGTGGTTACTAATTCTCAACCTGCTTTACATGTGTGTCTGGGGTTGAATAAATAAGTAAATTGATGATGCATAGTGAGAACCAGGTTTCTCACTGTCAGAGAGGGAAATTATAGATAAGCAAGGAATAAAGGTGAAATGAATGCTGTAGCACTAGATTGGAGTTAGAGACATCACTATGAACTCACAATAGCTTTATATATATATATGAAATGGGAGGTTTCCCTTATTCCCCTCGCAAGGTATGTGACAAAGTTGTGGGTTGCTTCTTTGGTGCCCCACTGCTCAAACCCCTAGTTGGAGCATGCAGACTGGCAGGTCATGGGGAGTGTTTTTGGTCTCTGACCCCACAGCAGAGTCTAGGGTTGAGTGTTTACAGCTCCTGAAGCCCCAGTGGGCATGTGTTACAGTGTGCTCTTTCAGCTTTGCCATCTGTAGGTGGCTTGTGTTAATTAGCTCAATTAGACCCTCTGCCTTATTGCAAAGACAGAAGACTTTCTGTATCCTGGGGTTCTTGACCTAGTATACTGGAAAAATTGGATCACACGTGGGCTTGGAGAATGAGTGCAAGGTTTTATTGAGTGGTGGAAGTACCTATCAGCAGATAGATGGGGAAAGGAGTGGGAAGGTGATCTTCTCCTGGAGTTGGGCTGCTCAGCAGCCAGACTCTCCTCTGACCACCCCTGGCCGAATTCACCTGGTGTCCACGTCATTCCACCATCAATGGCCTGCTTGCATCTGTTGGTGTGTTCTTCTGCTGGTATGTTCCTCTTCATGTCCAGCTGCTTGTGTCTGTGCCCGCTAGGGTCTTGGGGTTTTTATGGGCACAGGATGGGAGACATGGTGAGTCAGAGTGGTCTTGGAAAATGCAACATTTAGGCACAGTAACAGGAGTCTCTGTCCTCACTTAGATCCGTGAGCACAGGCCCGAGGGTTGAGCCCTCGCCATGCACCCCATCCTTGTCTACCCAGCACTCTCCTGACCTCTCCCATATTTTATATATATATAGAGAGAGATGTGTATATATATATAGATGTGTGTATATATATACATGTGTATATATATACATGTGTGTATATATATATATATATGTGGATGTATATATGTCCCATATTTTATATATAGAGTATACATATATAGATATATATACATCTACATATATACACATCTATATACATACATACTGTGTATGTATGTGTGTATATATATAAAATATATATACATCTATATATATACATCTACATCTATATACACATCTACATATATATATACATATACACATATGTGTGTATATAGATGTAGATGTATATATGTAGATGTATATATATAGATGTATATATATGTAGATGGATGAATAGATGCAGAAATAATTATAGAAATGTGTATATACATGGATTAGTGTATATACATGGGTTAGTGTACATACATATACTTTCTTGCTCTCTCTACTGAGAGGCTCTGCGAGCAGTGACACTTCAGCAGCAATGATCACACCAGGAACCCAGATCATGATTTCTAACCCCATTCTTCAGTAAAAAGAACCAGGAGGCCAGGAGCGGTGGCTCACACCTGTAATCGCAGCACTTTAGGAGGTCAAGATGGGTGGATCAATTGAGGTCAGGAGTTCAAGACTAGCCTGGCTGACATGGTGAAATCCTGTCTCTACTAAAAATACAAAAAATTAGCTGGGCATGGTGGTGGGCCCCTATAATCCCAGCTACTTGGGAGGCTGAGGCAGGAGAATTGCTTGAACCCAGGAGGTGGAGGTTGCAGTGAGCCAAGATCACACTATTGCACTCTGGCCTGGGTGACAGAGCGAGACTCCATCTCAAAAAAAAAAAAAAAAAAAGGAATCCTCAAAGAAATGGCTGATTTTAAAGCTGGGGCAATGAATATACAAGAGGAACATGAAGCATCTTGTAGTGCTGGAGAGCTGAAAAGTTCTCATAAAGCAAAAGGATGAGAGTGTATCAAAAGGACACATAAACCAACTGAAAGAGTTCAATGGCCAAAGCTGTAATAATTTGACCAAAAAAAATCTCAAATAAAGTTGCATTAGATTACAACCCTAAGTATAAAATATTCATGAATCCATACTGATATAAATAAATAAATAGGGGAGAAGGGACACATCTCCCTACAGAATAATTCGAAATAACAGTAGATGCTCTCTTCTTCAGGAGATGGAGTTTGATCCCCCTCCCCTTTGAATGTGGGCTGAATTTAGTGTGTTGCATCTAAATGACTAAGTATAAAAAGAGGAAAAAGTAGTTACTTTATGTAATGAAATGTGATGAGCACCACTTAACCAAGTGATGGAGGTTCACATCACCAATGATAAGTCACGTTGATATCATATGCCTCCAGTATGATATAATGATAATGACACTGACCTCTGTGATTACTCTTCTGCAAAAACCATAACTTCCATCTAGCCATGAGGAAAATACAAAACAACTGCAAATTGAAGAACTTTCTACAAATACCTGGCTACTAATCCTCAAGACTTTTAAGGTTACGAGAAACAAGGAAAGGCTCAAAAATGATCACAGACCAGAGGAGTCTAAAGAGACATGATGGCTAAATGCAACATGGTAGCCTGGATGGGATCCTGGAATACAGGAGGGGCATTAGTAGGCAAAGTGGTAAACTTTGAATAAAGTCTGTAGTTTAGTTAATGGTAATGAATTGGTGGTGGTTTCTTAGTTTTAACAAATATACAATAGTAATGTAAGATGTAAAGATTAGAGGGAACTGGGTGAGAGGTATGTGGGAGCAATCTTTGGAAATCTAAAATTATTTCAAAATGGTAAGAAATTATTACATGCCAAAAAATATCCATGGAAAAACTCCCTAACCATAGCAGTTATCGTGATCCTAGTAATGTTTATCTTATGAGTAGAAATAATTCAGTTCCTTTGGTTTTTGAACTCTCTACTTATTTTGTGATTCATGCTGAGTAATTTTCATTATTTGTGACCTTTTGAAAATGTTCTTTCTTTTATCACTCTGACCGTTTTGTTCAATGATGTGCTTCTGGTAAGCTGCTTCTAATAAAAGCCAAATAAAAGCTGTAAATTGAAATAAAGATGAAAATTTTAAAGGACAATGTTTAGTAAATTCCTAAAGAAAGAAATTTCCTTAAATGTATGCATAAAGGGAAACTTATCATCAAACAAAATTGTAAAGTACTTAGTAAATAAGGACTTAGAAAATACTCACACATCATTGCTTTTTTTAGACCACTGATCTAAACAACACTGATCTAGACAACACAAACGTATGTCTTTTTGCAGTTTGTAAAATTTTGTCAATGTTTTTAGAATAGAGGTGGAGCGAAAGTCAGATTTGAGTTGGTTGAAGGGTATATAGGAGGAAAGGAAGTAAAAATGGTGAGAGTAGGCAAATCTTTCAAGAAGTTTTGCTATGTAGAAGAAAAGAAATATGAAATCATAGCTGAAGCAAGACAGAATTAGGGAAGTTTTTAAGATGAAATAAAGTAGAAAAAAATTGTTAATAGTAAATATCTAAATGTGAGAGAGAAATCAATGATGTAGGAAAGAGTGGAAAACTCCAGGATTCAAGTTCTTGAGAACAAGATATGATCTAGAAACTAGTGGAAGAATGGCCTTTTCTAGGATCAAGCCAGGCAATGTAAATTCAGTCAAGTGAGTCAACAGGTTTGGTGGTGGGAAGATGGGTGTTAGGAGACTGATGCTATTGCTTTGACTTTCTGTCCAGTAAAATATGAGGTAAGGCCATTGGTTTAGACTTTTGTGATGAAGAGAATTTTCTTGAAAAAAAGTTTTGAAAGAGAGTGTAAAATTCGACATGTTTCTTACAAAGTGGGAAAACAGACTTCCTAGGAAAATATAATATTTTCAAGGAATTCAGACTTTTTAAAATAAAATTGTAACTAAAAGAATCCTTTGCCAGGCCCAGCATCATGGCTCACACCTGTAATCCCAGCACTTTAGGAGGCCAACCCAGCTGAGTCACTTGAGCTCAAGAGTTCGAGACCAACCTGGGCAACGTGGCAAGACCCCCATCTCTACCAAAAAAAAAAAAAAAATTAACCAGGAGTGGTGACATGTGCCTGTGGTCCAAGCTACTCAGGAGGCTGAGATGGGAGGTTTGCTTGAGCTCAGGAGGTCAAGGCTGCAGCGAATTGAGATTGCGCCACTGTACTCCAGCCTGGGTGACAGCATAAAACCCTGTCTCTAAAAACAAAACAAAACAAATAATTTGCCTTGGCCATCACCTGGAGGACAGTTTATTTGAAATATGGATGTAGTTTAGAAATTGATTTTCTTTTTAAGGGCATTAAAACCTCACTTCACTGGAGACAGGGGAGGTGTTTCTGTCTGATTTAGGTAACAGACATTATATGGCACCCATGTGTGTACCCAGTCAGTTTCATTTAGAATTCAATATGGAATTGGAACTTCCCACAAAAATGCTTATAGAACTGTCTGTTAATTATGCTTATAGAGCTATCTGTCTGTCTATTATGCATACACAGGTACATTGTGTACATGTACACAAATCCAGGCCCTTCCCAGAGTCATCAGGAAAGAAGCCTTCAGCAGAGTACCGTAGTAGATAGCAGTGCTCTAGTACTCTTAGAGACACAGTTAGATTAACACTTGCTCTCAAACACAGTGGAGTACAACCTAAGAAATCTCTGTAATGAGTATTACATACCCTGACATAAGAAATTGACCATTCCAATATAGTCCAGAGTGATGTATAAAGAAAAAGTTCAGCAAAATAGTTCCCTCAGTTTCTAAGTGAGTACAGATATCTGTTAAAGGAAAGAATGGATCTAATAGGTTAATCATTAAAGGCTGGAATTGTCCACTGGAATCAGAAACCATGTCAGGGCAATCGCTATGTAAGAGGCAGTTAAAGAGCAAAGACAATAATTAATTGTTCTTAAGTGTAGGAATCACATGTGAGCTTTCTGTAAATGGACATTGTTAAAACTCTCATATTAGTTCTAATCATTTATTAACTGTGTGATCTCAAATTGTCTATATGTGCTATAATATCATCTGCAATTGGTTCTTCTTTTATTTATCCTCTTGCAATATTTATACTTATTATTTCTCCTTTATTGGTTCTTATATTTACTGAGATTTCCTAAGCAGTGTCAAATGATAGCAGTGTTGGCACCCATCCTTGTTGGTTCTTAATGTTGATGGAAATACTTATAATCTGTAATCATTGGAAGTTTTTCATTCTTGGTGTAAATTTGTGCCTTATCTCTTTTTTCTTGTTTGTATTTGTCAATATTTTATATATCTTACCAGTATTTTCACAGCAGCAGATTTTGGGTTTACTGGTCAATTCCAAATAAAATTATAACTAAAAGAATTTGCCAGGTTGGGCATGGTGGCTCACACCTGTAATCCCAGCACTTTGGGAGGCCAGGGCAGGTAGGTCGCTTGAGCTCAAGAGTTCAAGACCAGCCTGAGCGACATGGCAATATTACTGGTTTATGTTTGTTTGTTTTTGTTATTTTTTTTTCAGACAGTTTCTTTTCTATCTAATCAATTTCTGCAGTTATATTTGTTAATGCTTTATTTCAATTCATTCAAGTTTTATTTCCTTTGTTTCTTCTTAAACAGAAAACTGTTCTTTATATTTAATTTTTCCTTTTTATTTCAAATCCATTCAGCTCTATAAAATTTCTTCTGAGTGTGATTTAGAACACACTCCATAGGTTTTAATATATAGTATCATCATTTTTTTCTAAAAAGCATGTGATGTTAGTTATTATTTCCTTATTAAAACAAAGGTTACTTTAGTTATTTTATATGATGATTAAAAAGTAATCCACTTTCATGGTAAAATATCCAAAAAGTGGAGAACGATATAAAGAAAGTGTAAAGTAAAATTAATTACCCAGTTATCCATGCTCTGTGTTTGAAAATAAGCAGTGTTGACAACTTCTTGAACCTTTTCATAAAACATAATTTAAGGATACAAGAGCACATCTATTTTGTAAAATTTTAGTCAGAGGGTCTGAGTTAGTTATCAGTAGCTGCATAACACATTAACCCAAAACTTAGTTGTCTAAAACGACAAACATTTGAATCTTAATTTTACATTTTCTATGAGTCAAGAATCTTCATATGGCTTAACTGAGTCCTCTAACTCAGAGTATCTCTTGAGGCTGTTATAAAAGTGTCAGCCAGGGGCTGCATTCATCTCAAGGCTGAAGTGGGAAAAGAGCTGCTTCCAAGGTCACTTATGTGGGTGTTGGCAGGCCTTTGGTCCTTACTAGATGATGGCTAGAGACAATAGTTCCTTGTTAAGTAGGCCACTCCACAGGGCAGCTCACAACATGGTAGCTGACTTCCCTCAGAGCAAACAGGTGAGTGAAAGTGGGGAAAATATGGATCCCACAGTCTTTTTGTAACCTAGTCTCTCAAGTCATCACCTCTGCCACATTGTATTCAGTAGAAGTGAGTCACTAAACCTTACCCACATTCAAAGGCAAGAATGCCAGGAGGAGGATATCATTTAGGGCTCACTTAGTGGCTGCCTACCACAGGATCATATTAGGCATTTATCCACCTCAAAGATATTCTGAATATCCTTTTATATAATTGTCTAATATTTTTCAATCGCTGATGGGATGGTGACAAGGAAGCTGCAAACAAGAAAGCAAAAAAATATGTGAACTTGGTATAGTAAATATCTTTAGGTATAATTATTCAGCGTATGTGTAAAGTGTATGGTTATTGGTGTAATCCCCAGTGCCCCAACATCCGTTTCAGATTTGGCCAAGTAGGATAATGGGCTTGCAAGATCTTCTTGAGGTTAGAGCCAAGGGACACAGAGACAAATGGGCAAAAGAATTCCTCCTATTAAAACAGAGGAGTCCAAATGGATATTTAGTAGTCTAAAGTACAGAATATAGGAGGAACTGCCAATGATTTACCAAAACTAAATTTTCTCTTTTTTTCTGAGCACAGAGCTACTCTTTATTTTATAGCCTCCTTTTCAGTTATGTATGACCATGTGACAGTAGAGATGTAAGCACAAACATGTATTCCATTCCCAGACCTAGGTCATAGGAACTTTCCAGGTGTACTTTTCCACATTATTTCCCAATTCTCATTGATAGGATGGTGGTACCCAGGGCTCATATATAGAATGGGCCTTTTCCAACTAAGGACTCATGACTTTCTTCATTTTGATCAGGTGTTATTTTATTATTGCTGACTTATTCCTCTTTCTGAAATTTCTACTGGATATAGTTTTGGAACATCTAATTATCTCCTCTTACTTTTCTTACTGTTTCTACTATCCTTCTCAACATTTTGTTATTTTAGGATCTTGAAATAATCTTCTGTTCTTATAAGATACCTGGTTATCATTCCCTGCTTCTAGAGTAGTGATAGGTTATGGAACAGGGTGGAGTATGAAGGTAATTAGTCTCATAGGAAGGCACAGTTCTTTTTTTTTTTAATACCTAAAATTGTAAGGGAGCAAATACTTCTGTTTCCTCATTCCCTAGCTCAAGTTGGATGATGAGGCCTCAACAAGGAAGAACATGTATTCAATACTCAGCTTCTACTACTCTATGTCAAATAATCACCTTATTGTTTTATTGAAGGCTTTCTCCTCTTCCTTGTCAATCCTCCCTAATCATGGAACATTCTTGGATTAATTTCCACCATTTGTAGCAGTCTTCCTTGCACATATGATTCAGCTTGTCTTATGTCTTTCAGTATTCCTTTACTGACTCTGTTTCACCACATAATTTCCAGCAGAAATGTAATTTTTTTTTGGTAATTTTATACATATTTTCTTATCCATAGCATTTTATTAGTAACCTTTAGACCCACATTATAAAACTTCAGTAGTTTGGTATACCATCATTGCAAGTTTTTTCTTCTATTAAATAGACTAATTAGCACAAGAGGAAGAAGACGTTTTATCTTTTATGCCATAACCATTCACATTCTTTTCTCCTTTTGGGATTTTTAGAAGTTTCATATTAGCAATGCTACCACTTTAAATTGTGAAATTTTGCATACTTCTTGACACTGCCCCCTCCAGGTGCATGTTAGAATACTTTGAAATCCCATTATTCTTTCATCAAAACACACTGAGATATGCAAATGATTTATGAGCACTTGATTTATGTTTTTAAAAATTTTACAGAAAACATATTTATAACTGTTTTCTTATTATGGTCATTTTTTTTGAGACGGAGTTTTGCTCTTTCACCCAGACTGGAGTGCAGTGGTGCAATCTTGGCTCGCTGCAACCTCTGCCTTTATTGTGGTCATTTTTAAAAAGATGAAGAACATATTTACAAATCTAAGGGATGTGATTGTCATGACCAATAAAAGACAGGCATAAACTTTCCCTATTACTGTTGAGTGGGGAAGTGCAGTGGAAGCTGGGCAGAGAAAAATGGGTTAACATCCACTATGCAAATCATTTGGCTTCAGTGTGCTCAAGAACAAATTAGATTTAGGTTGGGCATCCCAGGCATAGTAAGTTCTAGGGGCTTTTGATCTCCTATATTAGCCAAACCGAAAGAGTGAGGTGCTGAGCGTCTGGCAATTCACCCTAAGGCATCACCTTTATAAAAGACCTCAAGAAGATATTTGAATAGAGAGAAGATAATGCAAAAGAACTGAAAATCACAGAGAGTCATACAGTTCAGTAGTTGTAAAACCTACTGAATCCTATAGCTTTGGGAAGCCTACATCCTCTGTCTTTGTGGCTGATAGGACTTCCCTGAAGAATCTCAGATCAGGTGGAAGAAAGTTGGTTGGTGTTTATAAGTAATGGTTTTCTGGAATAAATGTCCATACATACTTTCATTACGTGGGTCAAAACGAAAGTCCCCAATCATGCTGCACTGCAAGATTTTCTTACTTGGTTTCTTGGCAAGAAAATGAAGACAATAAACTGAATTGCTTTCAGAGGTCTCATTCACAAAACATGAATATTTTAAAGTTCCTGAAAAATGTTTATAAGATATATAAGTACTTATTTAAAGGAAATTTTGTATCACCCCATATAATTAGTATTTCCTTGAGTGATTTTATGATCAACAAAAATACATAATTTTCAATTCAAATATTCCCTCTGTCCTTAATTCTTGGTAGTGGATTTTCCCATATAATTAATAAAAACAAGATTTTAGATTTATTAAATTTGGCATCTTAAACATTTTCCTAGGAAAATTAGTATGGCACATCATTCTACAGAATATAGGAAGCAATTTGTCCCTGACCTTAATTATCAACTAGGTCACAAACAAACCACTTTGCAGTAGATATAGAGAAAAATACAGGATGTAGCTAAGGGCTTTCATCATAATAGAAAGTTTCATAAAAAGTTTTAATTGTGGAAAAAAGAGATCTGTTATGTTTTAAGTAAAGAGAGTGCTCTTCCCCCATCCTGCTTCATTCACTGCCTGGCTGGTGCACAAGAATGATAGCTAAGCAAGATCTTAACTTTAATACCAGGCTCTGCTCCAAATAGGCTTCTGCAGAATTATTTTAGGATAAATATACAGAAATAGCATTGCTGGGCTAAGTGATATATAACAGATTAAGGGTTTTTTTTTTTTTCCTGTCTAAGATGTCATCACATGCATTTCTTTCAGTTTTAACTCCCATCGACAACTTAAGGCATGCTGGTTTCCTCACATTGCATATACTACATAAACAAGAAAATCCTATGTTGAAAATTTTCTTATGAAACTTACTCTCTTTATCCTTTTGTTTCAGTCTGATATGTTTGCAATAGCCAAAAATTTATTGTTTCATTTGATTTAAGACAGTGAAAATAATTCACATAGCAAAGTGGGAAAAATGAGTATTGGTCATCTTTCAGTCATCCCCATATATGCTCTTTTGGGCTTATTAATAGGGGAGGGAAGAGAGAGAAAGAGAGAGAGAGAATTGTTCTAAAAAGAACTCCATCCTGGTATCTTGGGTAGCCAAAGGATATTTCCTCCCAGGGCTATAACGCTAATGTGCAAATGGTACCTTTGATTTTCTAAACAAAGTTGTTTACTGACTTAGCGCACCAGTCTGTTCTTATGAACAAAACTGTAGTTCTTAAAATCCATGGTCTCACATATTAGCTACTAGACATGGACAACCAAATGTGGAAACTCCATTCTTTCAAACAGAAGAGGATTCACATGTTGGGAGATTCTCAGAAATACAGTCATCAGATAACATCCCTGGTTTTTCTCTATAAAGACTCTTCCAGGTGGCACTATTACCCATAGGTTCAAAATGAGAAAAGTCACCTAAGCTATTTTAGTTAGTGAGTGCAATCAGATGTTGGTAAAATAATATTGAAATATCAGGGGATTCACACAATGCAAGTTCATTTTCTCTCATTTCAACAAGTCCATAGATACGCCGTTCAGGACTGTTAGGCTACATGATGACCTCAGTATCCCAAGTAGCCTCTAGTTTTATGCTCTGCCATTCTTATGATGGTGGTGGGAGATGATCTATAAAACTTCAATAAGCTATTGTTTTCTAGACAGGAAAAAGAAAGTGAGAGAAGCAAGAAGAGGTGGCATCTATATCAGGAAATCAAAATCTTTCCCAGAAATGCTTAGCCAATTTGTTACATCACCCCACCAAATGCAAGGGTTCTTTGTGATTTACATACTTGAGCTCCACACGTGGTAACATCTAACCTGCAGTTTCTATTAGCAAGGAGAAAGGAAAGAAATAATAGATGTTGGATGACTCACTGCCACAAAATCTAAGAGTAGTTTATAAAGCAAATAATTCCCATCAATGCAAGGATACCTGAAAGATCAGTAAGATAAAAGCTGAGAAACATTCAATAATTTTGACAATGACATTAGAAGTTATTACTGATCATGGCAAGGAAGGCTTCAATGAGTGAGGCAGCAGAAGTCAAAAGGAGTTAAGTAAGGAGAACCGAAGACAATAGCTCTTAAATAAAAATAAAATTTTTGAAATAGTAACTTCTAGAGTGCACACTGGCTCACGGAAATTTTGGGGGTATGATAAGAATGTTTCTGAATTGTGCTACTGATTGCATGAGTCTATACATTCACGTAAAAAACCCATTGAATTGACATAATTCATAAAATTATATGAATCATAAACATAATTTATATGTAGATTATACAATAATAAAGCCAAAAGTTATAACAACCTTTATAAAAATTTGGCTGTGAATAAATGAGAAAGTTGTGGCATCGGTTTCTCTCATTGACATATTCAAACACTTTATTTCATTTGTTTTGTTTTGTTTTGGCAGTTTTTATCGGAAGCTATTTTGAAGAAATGAGAATCTTGATTTTCTTTATCAGGAATTTGGGAATTTAAAAGGAGAGATGTAAAACATGATGCAGTCAAAAATTGTGAAAGCATATGAGGTAAAATTTGAAAAACTTTTCCCTCCTTGGTCTGTCACAATTACTTCTCAAAAGTCAATACACTTATCAACCTGGTGGCTTCCCTTCAAAAGTTCTATGTATATACAAAGGTGGGTCCAGGTTAAGTGGAAACTAAAACTTAATACAATTTTAGAACCTTATTAAAAAAACAAGAAATTACAAAATTATACATTTATAATTAGGTTAGGAAGAGAGAGAGTGTGTTGTCTGTGTGTGTGTTAATAAGGAGATAAATCATAAAAACTGGCTAGAGTCTTAATAATTCAGTCATTTCTTCTTGTATCTGAGATGCTTACAGAGAAATGCTTTTCGTGCAGACTGGTTCCCACGCACACTACAATTCTGAGAATTATTGGAAACCAGTGCAAGGGAGAGGCCTTGAAGCTTAAGCTTCATTACTCTTACAGTAGATCTGCCACTGGGCATATGTAATGTGGATAGCCAGTGTATAAAGTATAACAGAGCACAAAATACATTTTTTTTTGAGATGGAGTTTTGCTCTTGTTCCCCAGGCTGGAGTGCAGTGGCATGACCGCG
Organism: Plecturocebus donacophilus; assembly: GCA_004027715.1. Taxonomy (NCBI): domain Eukaryota; kingdom Metazoa; phylum Chordata; class Mammalia; order Primates; family Pitheciidae; genus Plecturocebus; species Plecturocebus donacophilus. Next base: position 19,635 of record PVKP010018687.1, on the reverse strand, counting down.
GCTCACTGCAACCTCTGCCTCCCGGGTTCAAGCGGTTCTCCTGCCTCAGCCTCCCGAGTAGCTGGGATTACAGGCACCCACCACCACACCCGGCTAATTTTGTATTTTCAGTAGAGATGGGGTTTCTCCTTGTTGGCCAGGCTGGTCTCAAACTCCCAACCTCAGGTGACCCGCCTGCCTCGGCCTCCCAAAGTGCTGGGATTACAGGCGTGAGCCACCATGCCCAGCCCCAAATACAATTCTTTTTATTTTTTTTCTTTTACCAGCTTAATTTATATTTAAGATTCTTCTGGAGCAGTGGAAATTTGTTCTCAGTCAACTGGGGCTTTATCCAAAAAGTTCCCAGGAAATTTGGTTTGGCCAAAGTTCCTGGGAACTTAAAGTTACTAAAAAGTCACAATAGACCGTTGTCGGTTAGGTCACCAAAGATCCAGGGTATCTAGGCCCTTTGTGGAGCCATTCTTTTCCCTGCAGACTTCCTCCTTTCCCAGGGATTGCCCTTTTCTCAGAGACGCTGTTAACATGTAGACTCTTGTCTAGCAGGTTACCTTCAAAATAGCTCACACAGATTGTTTGCAACCAACAGATGTGCCTGGTAGGTCAAAAGCAGACCAAAATCAGTTATTTTGTATTTTAAATATCACTCTACTTACTGTCTTCTTCTCACCCTAACACTTGGAACATATTTTTGTGTAATGAAAATTAAGAAAATGAAGAAACGCTGCTCATTGTGATTTTTCCCCCATTTTGTCAATGTTCAACCCATTTTCTAGGTAAGAACTTTATCTTTTATGTGTCTTAAATCCAGAAGAGACTTAAAGTCTCTTTTCTACTTCCTGAGCCTTCTCCTGAAACAATGAATTAAGGCATTTTAATGGAATGTCTACAGGGAAAAAGTGGTGAGGAAAGTAGTAGATACTTATCAGGAAAATAATTAGTTAAAATTTAACAAGTAACCTAACAATGTGCTCAACATATAAAAGATGTCATCAATTATAATGCCATGACATTGATTTAATAATAGTTTTTCATGAAATAATTACTATATGAAACATACACAATTGATTTTTTAAATATTATCACTTGATTATATACATTAATTTATGCAATAACTTGCTGACTTCTTTCTCCACATTACAAAGCTTCCTTTATATGGAAAATATTTATATTTTACCTAGTCTCTCTTGACTCCCAGCAGATCATACATTATATTACTGCTTGGATATATATTCACTGAGAACCTACTATGTGACAAACAATGTTTTATGTGATAGAAGCACAGTGGTTAAGAAAACAGCTTCTTTCCTAATAAAGCTTAGATTTCACTGAGAGAAGACAATGACAAAGAAGCATACACATAATATAATATTAGGTACAGGTAAATGCTATAGAAATAAAACAAGGGAGTTGAAGCCCTATGGAATGATGGGGATAGTTAGGGAAGCCCTTTATCAAGAGCTCTGAAAAATTTAAGAGGCTGAACCATGTGAATATCTACAAGAAGTTTCCTGATAGAGGGAGCAACAAGGGATAGAGGGATGCCAATAAAGGTAGTGGTACTGGGAAGAGTGACAGGAGATGCGCTTGGAGAGGGATCCAGGAGCCAGAGCATATGGCCCTATAAAGTGTTGTAGGCCTGGTTAAGAGCATTGGGTTTTATTCTCAGTAAGTATGCTGGGCTGTTGAGAATTTTTCTTGTTTTTGTTGCTTAGCTTTGTTTCTTTCAATCAGCCTGTCATATTTTAGTAAACAGTGCACAGGGTAACTACTTTTAGAACTGCCAGTTTACTTGTAAGGCATACATACTGATGTATAACCAAGTTGTATTTGCATCCTAAATTTTAAAAAAATAGAAGGAAATATAAATAAAATATATAATATTATTCTTAGGATTAGCAGTTTATATCATGTAAATTTGGCCACAAACATGTTTTTAGCTTGCACTGTCCCATGCTCTATGCATCAAGCAAATAGGCAATTTTTTCTGCCTTTCATCTCATTCTTGACAAGTCATGTCCTGTAAAAAATGTAATAAAAAGCTTTTTAAAAACATATTTTTAAAAATCACTTTTTGAGTTAGTGAGGTCAGTGTTGGTATCATAGAAAAAGGTTTGTGAAGATTGTTCAAATGGAAATTGCAAATTCAACTAAGTAAGCGTTTCCAAGTTACATAACTCAACTGGAGTGATAACCAAAATGCTAGAAAACACTTTTTTTCATGATTGAGTTGTGTTCAAAAAGTGATAACTTATGTCACAACTTACTCCTCTAATGGGCCAATGGAAATTACTTCTACATCACCTATAAAAATTATCCCAGTAAAGTTCTTGTGCTGTATTCTGAAGAAATTATCAGAACTATGGGATATTTAAAGATATTTATCCTAGCTCAATAAAAGAAAAATCTAAATACTCAACAATAAGGCAATAATTAATATTTTGTACTTTTAATCATGAAATAGTATCTCAATAATGGATGTTCAATAATATTCAATATTCTTAATTATAGAATGAAAGAATGAAATATTCTCTAGCTGTAGTACTTTTTTTCCCATTCTGGTACACCAAGATGTCATGTTTCATTCTTCAGGAAGTTCATCTTTTAATTTGACAAGTCCGACATTTACCTTTTCCCATGTTATCATTGTTAATCTTAATTTAAAGAGTACAAACACCATTCATTGATTTACTTTACTTGGAATCCTTTGAGATAGATCTTGGGTTATTTTTATCTACATGTATTTCATTTTATTTTAAAAGTTAGAAAGCTGAGTAAGCAATCACAAGATTTATTAGACTTGTTAAAGGAAAATATATTATTAGTTTTGTCTTTCCTTCTACATTCAGGTCTTCCCTAATATTTAGACTTTTTTGGGGTGTGCAGTCAGCCTTATATTGAAGACATGAGTGCCATAGCAGTCTGGAAGCACTGTTATACTTCTATCAATTCATTTGAATTTTATTCTATTTTCCTCTCCCCATATTTAAATTAAAAGGAATAATCAAAGATTAATTTCTGAAATCATCACTACCTTTAACTGTTGATAAATTTTTAGTGTAATAATTTATAAATTTATTTGTTGCAAAATGAAACTTACATACTTTCTCATTTTCATGTTATTGGTAGTAAAATATATAACTTTAAGAATAATAAATTATTTTTATTTCTCTGAAATTAATAATGAATTGAAAATTCAAAATTTGTATAAACTATAAATATGTTATTGCTAAATTTGCCTACTTCAATGTCATACTTCCTGGAATTAAACCTTAGAATGGTAAATTAATAGACTAAAGGGTTATAATATTTAGTAGTCATTACTCATTGGAAGTGTACTAAGAAATAAAACAGAGCAATTAGGCAAATCAACACGATTACTTTACTTCTTTTCCATGGGTTGGCAAGTACTTTAGAGAAAGAAGGACCAGGAAAGCAGATATAAGATTTCAGCTCTGTAGATATCTGTACCATAAACATATTCTTGGTCATCTATAATTAGGCATCTGCACCAAAGAGAAGCCAAAGAGATTCTTTGTGGCAGAATATTTTCTATGTAATGTATAATTTGTTTTTTTCAGCAAGTGCCTAAGTGACCATGAGAGGTAGCATGTGCTATTAGTTAATAGCACAGACTCTGGTTTCTTTAGCTCAAATACTGCATCTGCCTGTTTGACCTCTCTCTGCCTGTTTCCCATCTGTAAAGTGGGAATGACAGTAGTAACATTCACCTCACATGTCTCATAGGTTTTGTCACTATTGAATGAGTTAGTAATGTGTATGAAGCATTGAGAATTATAGCTGGCAATTATAAGATGTTAAATATCTGCTATTATGATTATGATCCTTCTTTTTTATCCATTGGTTTTTATTTTTCTTTTGCTACAGGAGCATTACTTAGGGCTCACAACATGCTTTCAGAAAAAAAGAAAGTAATAGAAAGGAAAGCACAGCAAACACAGTATCTATAACTGGGCTTTAGAAGATTTTATTGACATTTGTAAATTATTCTCACCATCTAATTCCAAATGTATTTAGATAGAGACTGGCTTTTTATTTGTTTTAAAACCTTAGTTTTGATAGTTTTGTGTAAATCTGATGGAAACAAATATGGAAGAATATAGATTTGGTTAAACTACAAAAAGGCTAAAATGCTTCCGTCTCCTTTTCCATCCATCATATAAAAGTAAATTGTTGTCAGGATAACCCTTTATTAAATGCCTTTGAATTTTCTCCAATCCCCTTACATATTCTAGATTCAAAGTACCAGAGATTATTTTAATAAAGGCTGAACTACAATTGATAATTTTATTTTATGCATCTAAGGGTTCTTGGGACCATAAATGTGAAATAATTACTTATATTTTCTATTAGTATGCCAAACCAATGCAGCTTATTTGTTTAGTAAACTTTACTAAAAAACAGTCTTCCAAAAACAGTTATAATGTTACTTTTATCTGACAGGATGGAAAAGGAACATCTGTCACATCAACTAGTTTTTTGAACTCCATATTTTTATGCATCTCCATGGAGTTTATATTCATGTGTCTGAAGTTTCCTGAAGTTTTATATGTATATTGAAGAAACGGCTTATTAAAATTTAGTAAAATTGGATCGCAGTGTAACAACTTCAGCAGTATTTTTTTCATGTGTGCTAATGTTTACTGTTTATTCAAATCATAAAATTAATATAAAATTATGGTGAAATTATAGAATACCACAGTCAATATTTGGAAAAAAACTAAAGTAAAAACACTTTACACAGAAAGCAACGCACTGGTAATAAATTTATTTATAGATTATCAATCTAACTATCAGTCTATCTACCCACACACGTAGCCATTTTTTCCTGCTTTTCTAAAATTTGACATTATTTCATGAACATTTCTGTGCCATTCTTCATTTTCTGAAAAGTTGATCATAAGGGTTCTATGATAATTATTCTACTATATTTTGTTGGTATGCTAACCTTGTATGCCTTTTCATATTTCCTTGACTACTTTAATTTTTCACTTTCTTGGCTGGTGGCCAAGACTTTCCAGGTCATGTTATCCCCGTTCAGACTTGGATGAAACAGAAGAGTCTGTTTTTAAGGACAGAATCGGGCTTCCAGGATGCTCACCAAATCGGTATTGGGAGATTAGCTATCCCAAGGTCGCCTTTGGCCAACAGAATATAAGAAACAATAGAAAGGGCAGACAAGTACCCCTCTTTTCTCTCTCCTGTGGCCTACTCTCAGGACTGGCTACCCTTCCAGAGAAGTCTCAAATCCTAAGAGATTTGAGTGATCTGTTCTGTCACAGTGAACTCTCTTTGTGACTTGTTTGAAGCAGTAGCAAATACAATGATGCATTGTTTGACTGCTTTGGGTCTTAATTCATTTCCCTCTTGTCCTCATCCTCATAGCACTGAGCTGGCACATCCTAATTGAAATATAACCAACTTAGTCCTGGCTTCTGATTCTTTTTTCTTGAGAAAATGGTTTTTTCTTAAGGTATTTATACATTTCTCTTTCACTACTTGGAGAAACTTATTTTGCTATTGTTTTGCTATTATACAAAGCATAATATAATGGCCATTTTGCACATGGCTTTGATGGTTATTTCCTTGTATTTCACAGGACTGATGAGAAATGCTTGCTATACCGATGAGCAAAGCCTTGTTAATGCTCTTAAATATTTATTACAAGTGGGTTTTCAGAAAGGTTATGCTTATACATACCCCTACAAGAAATGAAAAAAATGCTCATTTCCAAAAATGTGTTTATAACTTTAACATTTGCTAATCTTATGATCCTAAATGATATTTTAAAACTATGTGGGCACTAATGAGGCTGAATTTTTTATATATATTTACTGACCATCCATATTCGTTTACAAATTTAAACTCATAAATTATTTATGGGAAAGTTGGTTTCCATTGCTTTTATAAGTGTTTGTTAATAATGACAGCATCCTTTAGTAACTTCAATAAAAATATATTTTACATACATTTGCTCTCTATTTTAATATTTGCTGTCTATTTTTGTTCGTGGTATTTAAAAAACAATGAAATTTGATAATATATACCTTCCGTCACCTAACATTGTCTTCATGCACAGAAAATTTGTATTTGTCCATCATACTTCAGTGAGCTGAAAAAACAAACTAAACAAACAAAAAAGAAGGTTATACTTTATTTGAATATTTTAAGGAATACCTACAGGAGTGCTTCTTATCTCAACAGCTGTTCTTTTTTATTTTTCAGTAAGTTATTGGGGTATTGGGGGATGCCCTCTCTAGGCATGGCCTACACATTCTGACTTTCTTTTAGATTGAATAAAATTTATAAATCATTATTTTCATTTTTAAAAAAGAACGTCATCACAAGATAAGAATTACAGATGACCAAAATCTTTAAATAATTTTCATCTGCCCTTATAATTATGCAAATGCATGACAAAGCAAAATATGCGTCAGAAAAATAAAAATTTTTCCTCACATAAAAATATAAATATGCACATATGATTCATGAGAAGTGGCTCTGTATTTATTACTTTTCTAAATAGTCTAGCAATATTTACTTAACAAATACTTCCTTTCCTTACAGAACTTTTAGACTTTATAGCAGGCCCTTTTCCTTTTTTTTTTTTTTTTTTTTTTAACAATTTCTTTGTTTGTCCTCAGACTGATTTTATCTTTTTCTGTTTGCATGAACAGTCATTTTTGTTTCATGGAATCAATATTCCTCACAGTTTTGTCTCATGATCTCAATTGAGTTTAATTTATTTTCTCTTTGAATATTTTTCCTGTGAATGTTTTCATCTGGTAATTATATTATTCTGTTTGTTCTTCTTTGTCCCCCTTCTTCACACTTTGTGTTTTTCCTCAAATGTCTTGTCACACGTGTTGTTCTATTAATATTTACAAATGAAGTACAGTATAGCATGCTGGATTCCACAATGGTCATGTGTATGTGTTTCTTCAATAAGACTTTTCCATAATTAAGCGTGACCACAGATTTTATGTAAGTAAAGAAGTCACACTCTGGGACAGATATTGACCTTTGTGTGAATGGTGAGAAGGCAAGAAGCTAGGCTCAAAGTCTTCACAATTGCCAAACCAAAGAGTTTTACTCTGGAAAGAAACATATCCAATATATTTCTCTTTATTTTGTTCAACATTATTTGCTTTTTAATCTCTTGAGGATTGTCTCAATTTAGGCTTGGCTTCCTTATCAAGGTACAATCCCCTTACTAGTAACCCTGGAACAGACTATTTTATCCAGAGGAATTTCTTGGGCTTCATTCTGAGTACAAAATTTACTACAACTAGCTGTTCTGTTGATGAGCTGGAAACATGGGGGCACAAACATCCAGTTATTCTCAGTAAAATTTCTTAAAATATTTACCTTGATGATTGACCTATGGCTTAGTCAGGTTTTGATATTTGTGCACTCTCAGCTTTGTTTTCCCTGAGAAAATCTGCTTACCTCTTGTATTTGCTTCACTTTTGGCACTTCTGAATTTCCTTTCAATCCAAATCCATCAACTTTCTATCTACCAATAACTCTCTTATCTACATATGTAAAATGTTCTTAATTGACAATTTTATTATATTCTTTTGTTTGCATATGCAGACACATGCACCAATATGCTGTCTGCAATTTTAAGTGGCTATGGGGAGCCATGAGTGATAGTCACAGTTGCTCAGCCTGTCATGTGGAATTGAAAATAAATACTATATTTTAAAATTTCATACTTCTCTTTCTCAAAATATTTTTGGCTTCTATCATTAACTTCTTTTCTAAATGGAAGTTGGCATCATTTTCAATACTATCCCTCCAAAATATCCCAGTGAGAATGTGAATAAACTTGTAATAAACCAACCCATTAACTTAAGAGGAATTCTTATATTTAAAATAAGTTTTCTAATCCAAAAACCTGATATAAGTCTCTATTTACTTAAAATTTTAGGTCTCATCTAAAGTTGTGTAGAATTTTTAATGAAATTTATATTCATTTTTATTACTATTGCAATGTATTATAGGTACTTACTTTTGTTATTGCTTTGAATGGAGTTTTTTTCATTATATTACCACATTAATTTTGTTTTTGGAGACACAGTCTCACTCTGTCACCTAGGCTATAGTGCAATGGTGCAAACTCAGCTCAATGTAACCTCTGCTTCCTGGGTTCAAGAGATTCTCCTGCCTCAGCCTCCCAAGTAGTGGGGCGACAGACATGAGCCACCATGCCCAGCTGATGTTTGTATTTCCTTTTTAGTAGAGATGGGATTTCACCATGTTAGCCAGGCTGTTCTCAAACTCCTGACCTCAAGTGATCCACCAGCCTCAGCATCCCGAAATGTTAGGGTTATAGGTATGAGCCACCACACCCAGCCACCACATTAATTTTGATAATACATAAAAGTTTTATTAGCAACTGTTATTTATTTTTTGCTTTCAGTAATTAAATGCACTTTAAGTTGTAACATTTTTTCATGTAAGTTTCTGAGCTTTTATGCAGATAATATAATTTGGAAATAATGGTAATTTTCTTCACTACCTTCACATAGCTATATCTCATTTTGTTTTGCCACACTGTTCTATAGGCCAAGATTAGTAGAGCAATACCAAGAAATACAGTAGCAATATCAACATTGTCTAATTTCAGAATTAAATGTAAATTCAATACTTCACCACGTAGATGTTACAAAGTTATTCTTTATCACATTAAGCAAGACCCTTATATTTTTATTTATTAATTTTTCAGAAGAGGTTAACATTTCTTTTTATCAAGTGCCTTTTAGTACACTGTTTAAATTTTTTATTTAAAACTCTTTTCCAGCTGGGCATGGTGGCTCATGCCTAAAATCCCAGCACTTTGGGAGGCTGAGGTAGATGGATCATGAGGTCAAGAGATTGAGACCATCCTGGCCAACATGGTGAAACCCCGTCTCTACCAAAAATACAAAAACTAGCTGAGCGTGGTGGCTCATGCCTGTAGTCCCAGCTACTGGGGAGGATAAGGGAGGAGAATCACTTGAACCCAGGAGGTGGAGGTTGCAGTGAGCCAAGATCTCACCACTACACTCTAGCCTGGCAACAGAGTGAGACTCAGTCTCAAAAAAAAAAAAAAAAAAAAGATATTTTCCTACTACCTGTGCAATTATTTAGTTTGGCATTTTCTAGTCTGATTTCTTCCAATCTTCTATAAATTTGAGATTATGTTATCTTTTATTCTACTGACTAGTATACTGAATATACTAGTTCTGTTTGTTGAATGTACTGTTCTGTTTGTTGACCATTATGCACTTAGAGTCATGTCCTGCTCTACTCTGTGTATTGGGTGACTGAGCCCCACAAGTACAAAGCCCTTACTGATTAGCTTACCAATTACTTACCAATTAGCTTCTGATTGAGTTCTGCCACTGAAAGCTACTGGCAGGATATTTGATGATGAATGCAGAGGAGAATCTAAGGTATTTCTCCCACCTCTCACTGCTTCAGATGGCCTCTTGGCTATGGCTACATCTCCCATGCAGTTCCAATTTCCAGAAGCGCTCTTCCTTCTTAAGTTCTGGCTCCTACCAAAAGGCCTTTACTTCTGTTCACTACCTGGTAGCATCACCTGGTAACACCACCTCGTATCCTTGCCTCTCTAGTACTAGGGCCTGTTTCCTTCTGTGCTGGCAGCCAGATTGCCTCATGATCCTCTCTTTGCCCTTTCAGTTTTTCTAACACTTTTTGACATTAATATTCCCAATTTAAATTCCCTTTATTGAACTCCATAGCTTAAATTATCTTTCAAGCCTGGCCCCTGACTGATACGTATATTTTCAATTAAAATTGTTATTTAATAATAAGATGCATAGGTGATGGGTCACATATTGTCCATAAGTCATAATCGTAAGAAAAAATTAGAATGTAGGTTGAAACAAACATATTAAAATTTCTTTCTACTCCTCCTTATATCTAATAACTCCATCATCCAATTTAAAAAAGACTTTAATATCTACTAAATGAAATGGCATTATAAAAAGAGAGATACAACAGTTTGGATATATTAATTTGTGTATGTTAATTCTCAGCATAGATGTACAAAGTGGATTTCTTCACATATGAAATCAATGAACTTAATTCTATATACATTTGATAAATAACCTATAATCAGTGGTACCAAAAGAAAATTTTATGAGGCCATGAGTATTAGAAAAGCTTTACTACTTTAAAACTATATTTTCATCAAAAGTCATCAAGGTATATAAGTAAACACAGAAGAATTGTTATATGATGAAAAAGAAATAACCCTCAATCATATTGTCTTTGTACTACCTAATATATAAACCTATATTTATAACATACTTTTCTTAGATTAGTCACGTTAATTTTTAAAGGCACATTTTCATATTTTTTGGAAGACAGACTGAAATTAACATATACGAGTGTGTTTTAAAATGAGATTCATTTGCTAACACTTTTGGAATAATGGAAAGAAATTAATATGTAAGAATACATGGCTAACTGGAGTATCAGCATTGATCTAAGTTAATTCATTTCATTACTTTTCTTTTGTTTTCTATTTCAGTGTAGAGTCCAAATAATTTGGTTTCATATCCCTTTATTTACTGAAGAAGATTTGTTTTGAATTTTTACTTTCTTCCAACTGGTGGCTTTTTATCTTTTTTAAAATAATCAAATCCTTTTGTTACTATATCTAACTTGTATAGGTCCAAAGTTAATTAAAAGTAATGAAAATAATTCTTACCACACACTTTGTAAGTCTCTGAGTTGAAGTAATGCCATGAGTTAGTTTATTTCAAAACACTCATTTTTATTTGAAGGTTCATTTTTGAAGGAATTTGAAATTCATGATATTATATATGGTAATAAACTCATTATCTACAATTATAGTTGCCAGTAAATTAATGCATAAAAGGAAATAAGATCTGAAATATTTCAAAAAAGTATTTTTAATTTACTTAAGATTGTAAAGTCATCAAAGAAAAAAATTATTGTATTTCCTTAATGCATTGTTTTTCTTTGATGATTTTTCAAAAACAATGTGTTTGATTACTTTTACTTGTGTTACCTCTTTTTCCACATTTTTATATGCCATTCTTGCTCATGACTTTTATTTGAATATTTTTAGTATTCTACTCATGAATGTGTCATGCAGGAGTACAGAAAGCCTAGAAATGATGTCATTCTCCCTTGGGAAGCAGAAAAGAGGGGATAAAGAGGGATTGGCTTCAGAACAAGCTTTTAGGCACATCCTTAGCTAGGATAAGAGGAAAGATACATCAGTTTATCAAAGCTGTACTGTTGTCAATTGACTCTTTTATCATTAGGACTATGATAACTGATTGTCGGTTCCCCTATCAGATAACTCACTACACACTTTTACACATATCTCTTTACTGAACAACTGCTACCATGAGACTCTGGCATCTTCGAGAACAGGAACTGCATGTTCTATACCCTCGCATGATAGATATTATTAAAAGTTGTTAAATAAAATGATTAAATGCCCTGATGAGAAATGCAGTGTGGTTCAAGATGCCCAGTAATTTTATTTTCAGTTTGTTTCGGTATGATTTTCTAGAGGCAAACAAGAAAAACCATCCATCCTGCCAGCAGCCAAATGTGTTTAAACTTTGTGCTTAATTTTTTGTTACATATTTCAAGATTTACATTAAAAAGAATTTATGTGACAATAATGTATCTTTACAAGCCTAAAAATAGAATACAGTGTGGGGATCGTTCCCATGTGAGGCCCTTCAGAATTGGGCCTCACCGTATGGTGAGCTTGAGCCCGGACACAGTTTCCCGTTGGAGGCAGTTGAGCTATGGGAAAGTAGGAACTGCAGGTAAAGGAATTATAAAAAGAACTTTGTGAGACAATGATGTGACCCGCATGTGGTCTGACAGGACAATGTGTCCAGTTTCTGTATCTGATTTATGACTTTGTTTACCCACTATTGAGTCATGTGCTTGTTCTTGTGACTGTGCAAATATAATAGGTTTCTGCCTCTCTGGTGCCTTGCAAAGGTCAGTAACTTTTAACTATAGTTTTCCCTACCCCAATACTAAGACCCACCTGCGTGACTTGCTTGTACCTGATTATGTATCTGATTTTACTATTGTTCTTATGTGCTGCTTTCATGTATAAGATTAATGGTATCTGCTGCCTGAGCTTGTATCCCAAGGACTTTCTGTTCCTTTTCATGTGTAAGACAATGGTGTTTGTTTCTGTAATTACTATGGTATTTGTCTCTGTAGTTACTATAGGCAAAAGATATATATACTAGCTATGTGCACAATAAAGTTGCTGTTTAGGCATTGCTGTTTAAGCATTGCTTACTCAGTCCTCCAGACCCCATTTGTCTGTCTTCTCTTTTTTCCACGCACTCCCCTATTCAGGTTGGGACCCTCTTGCTGGCCAAGAGTCCCCGGCAGATGTGCCGGCCTCTCAGGAACCCAGAAAACAGAATTTAATGGCTAACAGAAACTGACAAAAAGTTTTCTTGCATATCCTATATATAACCGTTGTTAAATATGTACCAATTTCTGTATTTTCTAAAGAAAGTTTCATATATAGTTTGTCCTATAAAATTTAGAGGCAAAGGAAACCTTACTGGAGATTGAACATCTCCAGATGGAGATGGAACTCATTTCCAACACTTGTATATCAATAATATAAAATGATGACTGAGAATGCCCAATAAAGTTTACTGAAATGATGGATTATATAGTTGAGAACCTCCACCCCAATAAACATAACTGAAAAACATGGACAAGAAAAAATACATAATCAGAAAGTAGCAAAATGATGAGGAAGTGAAGAGAGACTATCTTGGGGAAGACAGAAACCCACAGAAGTGAAAGTGGTGCCTGCTGTATTTAATGCCACTTTTCGCAGTTTACCAAGGGGCCAAGTAATGCCTGTGATAGGTTCAAAGGGAAGGTGATCAAAAGATGAATTCCAGGTCCTGCCAAGATGGAGAACAGTCTTGTAAGGTATACCTTATATAGAATAGTTCCTGCAAACCTGCATACAGGAGTAAGTGTAAACCAGAAGGAAACAAGCCCTTGCATGAGCTGAAGCACAGTTTCAGGTCATTTGGTCCCTGGAAAAATCTCAAACTCTGAAATTGGATCATGGTGATCATACATTGCTGATGCCTCTAAACACTAGACAGAGAAAAAAAAAATCCTCTCTAGAGGCTTTAGGACAAATATCTGAATCTAGGCATCAAATTCAAATTCAGAACACAATAAAATATTTAAAAATGTTTACAAAAATGATCAACGTATAATCATAACCTAGCACATGAGGGGACAAGATAATTGAAACAGACTCACAGTGACCATAGATATTATAATTAACAGATTCAGTTATGTTAACTATGATCATAGAGGTAAGTACTGAACTTAAAATATTTAGTAAGAAATAAGAAAGTGTAAAAAGTAACAATACAATTTCTTGAAGAACCAACCAGAAATCCTAGAACTGAAAGATGCAATGACAAAAATTAAGAACATGGAGGGTGGATTTTACAGAATATTTAATACAGCTGAAACACTTATGATTTAGAAAGATGGGTCAGAAGAAACTGCCCAGAATTAATCATGAAGAGAAAAGAAGAAAGAAAATACCAAAAAAAGACAGAAACAGAGAATAAAATTCAAAGCTATAAAAAACATTTAATTGAAGTTCATAAGGAAAGAAAAAAATTGGAACAAAAAAGGGCTACAAATTTTCCAAAACTAATGGAAAAATATCAATCCACATATTCAAGGATCACAACAAATTTCATTAAAGATAAACAAAAGAAAATCAGACATAGGCATATTATACCTGTAGAAAACCAACGTGAAATACAAAGAACATCTTAAAAATAACTAATGAAGGGATCACATTTCAAGCATCAACAGTTTAAAAGACATCTGCCTTTGCAACAACAATAATAAAATCCAGAAGCTGAAAGACTATAATGTCAATGTGTAATAATGACTACCAACACAAATTATTTCCCACAAAAGTATCCTTCAAAAATGGATGTGAAATAAAGACATAGACTGACCACCGCCCCCCAAAAAATCCATCACCAACTAATTAAAATCCACAAAAGTAATAGTATGTAAATCAAGAAAGGAAGTATTGCAATGAAGAGTCTACATTTCCTGTGTTTTCTCAGAGGAGGGCAAAATATTCAACAAATAATAGAATCTGGTAATTCTATCATAAATGTTGTAATTTCTAGAGAAAAATGAATAGAAGAATTAAAGACTATAAAACTAAAAGCAGCCTAGAGGGACAAGGAATAATAAAAATGTGCAGTTCTAAAGAATGCAAGGAAGCAGAAAAAAGGACTCCTAAAACAAGTGGGATAATAAGAAAGCAAATAATAAATAGTATTTATAAGCTGAACACATTAATAAGAAGGAAATAGAATGACTTTGCCAAAATAAAGAAAATAAATTCAGACTTGATTTTTAAAATCAATTATGTGCTATTTACAAGAGAATTATGTGAGATAAAAAGATACAGAAAGGTTGACAAAGTATAGGAAAAGTTTTATCATGTAATCACTAATCAAAGCAAGTCTAGTAGAATCATAATAGTAACCGATAAAATAGATATTAAAGCCAAAAAGCAATAGTAGGTATACAGAAATTACTTCCAAATGATCAAAAATGTAATTCTCTGGAAAGCCATAACTATTCTAGGTCATTATACCTCATATAAAATGGACTCTACATACAAAGGCAAAAATTGACAAAATTACAAGAAGACCGAGAAAAATTTAAAATAATAATGAGGCAGAGTGCGATGGTTCATGCCTGTAATCCCAGTACTTTGGGAGGCCGAGGCAGGTAGATCATCTGAGGTTAGGAGTTTCAGACCAGCCTGGTCAACACGGTGAATCCCCATCTCTACTAAAAATAAAAAATTAGCCAGGCGTGGTGGCAGGCGCCTGTAATCTCAACTACTCAGGAGGCTGAGGTAGGCAAATCACTTGAACTAAGGAGCTGGAGGCTGCAGTGAGCCGAGGTCACACCACTGCAGTCCTGGGTGACAGTGAGACTCCATCTCAGAAAAAATAATAAATAAATAATAATAATAATAATGAGAGATTTTAATTACCTATCTGAATTGGTAGATCAAGCAGATCAAATAAAACACAAATAGAGAATATTTTAATAGTTTTAACAAATTTGATGTAAACTGTATATACAAAATACTTTGTCCAAAAAATGCATAACACATTTTTTTCAGGCAAACAGGAAACACTTTAAATAATCGACTGTATTCCAGGCCGTAAATAACTTTAATGTAATTTCAAAGAATTGAAAATTATAAATTATAGTCACTAATCACAATGTAATGAAATGTAAATATCAGTAATAAATACTAAAAATCTCCCTAACTTAGGAACTTAGGAGATTGATAAATACACTTTAAATAAACCATGGAGAAAAGAAAAAAAACAAAACAAAACAAAGCAGAAATTAGAATGTACTTTGAAATGACTGAAAATTAAAATACAGCATAACATTTAGAGTATAATGTTCAACATGTACTTAGAGGAAAGTTTACAGTTTAAAAACCATATGTTAGAGAATAAGAGAGGGTAAAAATTGATGAACTAACAATAAAATAACACCCATATTAAGAAAATAGCAAAAAAAAAAAAAAATCAACCCAAAGAAAATGAAGCAAAATGTCATAATAACAGCAAAAATGGATGAAATAGAGTTCAAATCCATAACTTAATATCACTGAACTAATAGTTAGTTCTCTAACAAGGCTAATTCAATAGATGAATCCTTGGCAAGAATGATCAAGAAAAATAAATGCTCAAAAAACCACTGTCGGAATGAAAAAGAAATATCACTACAAATCCAGCATGCATAGAAAATACTATACGATAGCATAAACAACAATATCATGGAAAACTTGAAAAATTAAGTCAAATTCCTAGAAAAGCACATCTAACTAAAATTGACAAAAAAGAAATAGAAACTATGTGTAATAATGAATTTACAATTTCATTATTTAAAATTCTGAAACAGATTCCATGATTTAAATACCCTCAAAGCAAACTCCAGAATTAGACGGTTTCATTAAAAAAGAAACAAAACCAACATTACACAAAAGTACTTCTAAAGAACAGAAAAAGAGGAAACAGATCCCATTTCATTTTATAATATCAGTATAGCTATAACAGCAAACCCTGAAAAAGGCATTATGAAAAAAATATTAAAACCAATTCCTTTCATAAGCACATATATGACAATTCTAAACAAATTAGCAGCAAAATAAATCTAGTGATAAATAAAAATAAAATTAAATAATAAATAAAGCAAGGAAAATAGATAATACATCATGACCAAGTGGATGTAAATAAAGATGAATAAAATTTTAAAATAAATTAAAGGATAAATAAAAACATAATACATCATGACAAGAGAGTTTTATTATAGGAATACAAGATTTATTTAACATTAAAAATATCAAACATTTTAATTCATAAAGTGAACAGGAATAAAAGAACAAAATCATATATGTCAATGACAAAAGCGTACATACAAAATTTAGTACTCATTGTTGATAAAAGATATGTATATAAAAAAGGAATTAAAGGTCTTGCATTGAATAAAGAACATCTAAATTACCAGAGCAAACATAATAGCTAATAGTGAAATATTGAAAGTTTTCTTTTTTAGATCAGAAACAAGACAAATATGCTTGTTAATAATACTGCCATCACTTCTATTTATCATTTTAAAGGCTGTTCCAGCCAGTGCAATGAGGCAAAAATACTTACTTATATACATAAGTTGAGACATAAGGTTTCAAAAGAAAAATATAAATAACTATAATTGTCATTAATTAACAGATATTTTACGTACCACACTACAGTAATTAAGACAATACAGTATTTGCAGAAGAATAGACTAATAGGCCAAAGGAAAAGTCTAGAGAGTTTTAAAATAAACCTACATATATAGTCACTTGATTTATGAAAACCACAATGCAGTAGGGAAAGAACTGTCTTCGTTGTAAATAGTCCTGGATCAACTAGATATTTATGAGAAAAAAAGTGTATCTTGACTTCTAATAAACATAATAAAAAAGACTTCCAGATGAGTTTCCGATCTAACTGTGAAAGGTAAAATAATACAGTGTTCAGAAGAAAATGTGGTAGAACATCTTCATAACCATGGAATAGGCAACATTTTTTTTAACCAGGACAAAAAACAATAATAAAAAATGGTAAAAACTGATTAATACGAATATATTAAGATTGACATAAATGGAAATAGATTGAATATAAACTTCCAATAAAGTTCTTATTTCCAAAATACATAGATAACTTTTATAAAACAGTAAGTAAAAGGGAGACAACCCTATAGAAATAATGAACAAAAGACTTGATTAAGAACTCCACAAAAGAGGATATCAAAATGGCCAACAATCATATGAAACACAGTAACTTTCATCGTTTCAACTTACATAAGGTTTTATTTTTTATTTATTTATTTTTTTATTGTTCTTTAGGTTCTGGGGTACATGTGCAGATCACCCAGGGTTGTTGCATAGGTACTTACATGGCAAGGTGGTTTGCTGCCTCTATCCTCCCATCACCTATATCTGGCATTTCTCCCCATGTTATCCCCCTCCAACCTCCCCACTCCCCACTGTCCCTCCCCTACCCCCCCAACAGAACCCAGTGTGTGATGCTCCCCTCCTTGTGTCCATGTATTCTCATTGTTCAACACCCACCTATGAATGAGAATATGCAGTGATTGATTTTCTGTTCTTGTGTCAGTTTGCTGAGAATGATGATTTCTAGATTTATCCATTCCCCTACAAAGGACACACACTCATGGTTTTTTATGGCTGCATAGTACTCCATGGTGTATATGTGCCACATTTCCCTTGTCCAGTCTATCACTGATTGGCATTTGGTTTGGTTCCAGGTCTTTGCTATTATAAACAGTGCTGAAATGAACATATGTGTGTATGTATAAGATTTTAAAACTGGCATATTTATCTTTTAGAACTTTAAGAAGTTGGATAGTAGTAATCTTTGGGAAGGAGTAGCAACTGGAAGGAGGTGTGTGTGGAGACCTGAGTTTTAGAAATAGATGGACATGTCTGCACAATTTTTTTTATAGTACTGTGATGTGGTTCTTTTTTTTTTTTTTTTTAAACTGGATGATGGTTATATGAGTGTGTTCAGTTTATGAAAATTCATCAAACAATATATTTGTGATTTGTTCACATTTCTGCTGCTATGTACATTATATTTGACTAATAAGTGTACAAGCACACACATTAACAAACTAAGGCAAACTAATGACAACAACCACAAAAACTTCACTGTGTGAATAAAAAAAAAAAATTCCAGGCCAAATCCAGCCTGCAGACCACCAATTTACGATTTTTTTCCTGATAGTTGTATTATAAATTTAAACATTAAAAAAAGTCTTGAAATAATAGTAAAGAACATTTGGAAGAAGGAACAACCTTTATGACTTCAAATACAGAAATCATATAAAATGAAAGCAGAGTGCAGTGGCACATCTGTAGTCCCAGCTACTCGGGAGACTGAGACAGGAAGATTGCTTGAGTCTAGTAGTTGCAGGCCAGTCATGGTAACAATGAGACACCCCATCTCTAAAAAGAAAAAAACAAAGATCTACGGAAAATACAAAAATCGCCCAGGAGTGGTGGTGGACGCCTGTAATCCCAGCCACTCAGGAAGCTGAGGCAGGAGAATCACTTGAATCCAGGAGGCAAAGGTTGCAGTGAGCTGAGATTGCATCACTGCACTCCAGTCTGGGTGACGGAGTGAGACTCCATCTCAAAAAATAATAATAATAAATAAAAATTCCAGGGAGAGAGATCCAAGATGGCCACATAGCAGCAGCTCAGGATTGTAGCTCCCAGTGAAAGTGCAGAGAGCAAGTGGATGCCGCAATTGCAGATGAATTTTTGATGCCCACAGACTGGGAGATTCCCGGCGAAGGAGCCACACGGGTCGCCAGCACAACTCTTTTGGCCGGCGGGGCGCTTCTCGGTGCGGAGTGTACGGGACTGGATGCCCTTTTAGTCGGGCTCGGCCGGTTCCATCCCCACAAGGAGAACAGCAATTGGAAGCGCTGAGGACTGAGAACAAGCACAGCTGAACCCGGGAAGGCCCAGCTCTGTAGGGAAGGGGCGCCCTGTGAAGGAAAACTAAGAAACAGAAAAAACTTCATCACCAACAAGCCAGACATCCACTCAGAGACCCAATCTGAAAGTCGGCAATTACAAAGACGAGAGGTGGATAAAGCCATAAAAATGGGAAGAAACCAGTGCAAAAAGGCTGAGAACACCTGAAATCAGAATGCCTCTCCTCCTACCGGGGATCGCAGCTCCTCATCAGCAAGAGAACAAGGCTTGATGGAGGATGAGTGTGAGGAACTCACAGAATCAGGCTTCAGAAGGTGGATAATAAGAAACTTCTGTGAGCTAAAAGAACATGTTCTAACCCAAAGCAAAGAAACTAAGAACCTTGAAAGAAGATTTAACGAAATGTTAACAAGATTGGACAACTTAGAGAAGAATATAAGTGAATTGATGGAGCTGAAAAACACAACACG
>PVKP010018686.1:0-43838 GCA_004027715.1 Plecturocebus donacophilus | reverse complement strand
TCAAAAGAAGATATTTATGTGGCCAACAAACATATGAAAAAATGTTCATCATCACTGGTCATTAGAGAAATGCAAATCAAAACCACAATGAGATACCATCTCACACCAGTTAGAATGGTGATCATTAAGAAGTCAGGAGACAGATGCTGGAGAGGATGTGGAGAAATAGAAATGCTTTTACACTGTTGGTGGGAGTATAAATTAGTTTAACCATTGTGGAAGACAGTGTGGCAATTCTTGAGGATCTAGAACCAGAAATTCCAATTTGACCCAGCAATCCTATACTGGGTATATACCCAAAGGATTATAAATCATTCTACTATAAAGACACATGCACATATATGTTTATTGCAGCACTGTTCACAATAGCAAAGACTTGGAACAACCCAGATGCCCATCAATGATAGACTGGATAAAGAAAATGTGGCACATATACACCACGGAATACTATACAGCCATAAAAAAGGATGAGTCATGTCATTTTCTGGGACATGAATGAAGCTGAAAACCATCATTCTCAGCAAACTAACACAGGAACAGAAAACCAAACATGTCTTGCTCTCACTTATAAGTGGGAGTTGAATAATGAGAACACATGGATGCAGGAGGGGAACATCATATACCAGGACATATTGGGGGTGGGAGGATAGGGGAGGGATAGCATTAGGAAAACTACCTAATGTAGATGATGGGTTGATGGGTGCAGCAAACCACCATGGCAAGTGTATACCTATGTAATAAACCTGCACATTCTGCACATGTATCTCAGAACTTAAAGTATAATAATGATTAAAAAAGAAACAGAACTCCTGCTGTAAACTAGAATAGCGGAGAAAATATTGTAAACAACATTCTTTCAAACATTGGACAATAGACTCTATAAGGGCTGTAATCTCTGAGGAAAGGAAAATCAGTAAGGGTAAGTCTGTAATGGCTCTAGTGCGCTGATTGGAGGTAGGTTCCAAGACATAGTGCAGGGAGGAAGAACTTAAAGGGAGTTCTGAAAGTCCTGCTGGGTTATAGAGTCAGAACTTTGGCAGGGAACTCCATTGTTTGCTTATTTCAGCTTCTGGAAGTCCCCACACTCCTTGACTCAAAGCTGTATCACTCCAATCTCTACCTCCATAATCACATTGTAGTTTTCTAAAGCATGTATCCCAAACATACCATTTCTTTGTGTTGCTATAGTGTATTTCCAATGAATTGTTGTATTAGTGTTCTGAACTAGAGACAGCCTTGCATAATGGCACAGTAGAAGTTATTGGTAGTGATCCCAGCATGCCAGGCTCCACACGTTCATTCCTTAGATGTCACTCTATGCTGTCAGTGGTGCAGAGCTGTTTTCCACATTCTTTATGAAGTTTCATTTATGCAGTTGCTTCTTCCCCTGCAGCCTGTATTCTAGCCATATTTGTAACTTTTTCATGTGTAGCAGATTGGTAGGCGGAAAGGAAAATAAATATAGTAATCTACAAACTGTCTAATTTGCTGTCCTTCTGTAAGCTCGAGTAGCATGCTCGATCATAGTAGGTGGGTAGAGCTGGAGAAGGGGAATAAATAAATGACACCAGTAAAGTATAGTGGCTGAGCACTAACTTTGGGCCACATTGCTTGTATTTGAATTCCAGAGGCACCACTTTTACCTATGTGACCCTAGATGAGTGACCCAGGCTTTCTAAGTCTCAGTTTACTCATCTGTGAAATAGGAGATCTTGAAAAGAGAAATGGCAGGTATAGCGCTTAACACAGTTCCAGATAAAATGTAAGCACCAATACATGTTAGCGGTAGTGAGTTAAAATGAACTTGTCAAGGGTATTGTATGGATTCCTTGCTTTCCGCACCTATTTCTGTGGGTATTTCAAGAATCATCTGTTTGTAATGATGTGGATAACTTGTCTGTTTCTTTTCAGAGTTAGCTTAAGTGATGGCAGTGATAGTGAAAGCAGTTCTGCTTCTTCACCCCTACATCACGAACCTCCGCCGCCCTTATTAAAAACCAACAACAACCAGGTAAATCGTGGGGTTTGCACTTTTCAAGACTCTGCAGAACTAGGTGTAATCATTTTTACAAAGCATGCAAAACTTTTCACCCCTGAATTTTAAACAAACTTCTCTTGATGCCAAATAGATGGGAAGCCACAGCCTTTGGAGTAAACACGTAGTTAGGGTAAAAGAGCTTCTGTTGTCATGAGAAGATGAGTGTGTTCCATTGGATGGGTTAATTAAGTAGGTGCAGTAAGAGGGGGTGACAAAAAGTATTGCCCATTTACTCCTGATTTCAATATACTTTACACCTCAGCAGTAAGTAGGTTGCCTTAATTAGGAAGAATATGTCCTTTGGGGCTAGTATAAAGCCGGGTTCTTTACTACTGGTAATTTACTGGTGGGAAATAAACTTTTAGCTTTTGATTCTCAGTTTTCTTATCTGTAAATGACATTAATACTACCTTTTAGGTTATTGGGAAGATGACAAATAATATACATAAAGAGCAAAAGGCAGTACATAGCCCCGACTTGGTACTGATGATAGTTTGTTATTATAGGTGGTCGACCTCAGATTTCTCGTCCAGGAAAAAAGGATTATTACTTGGGATCTTAAGGAATAATTAATAAAATGCTGAGAAAATAATGGTCATTATCGTTGTTATAACTCGAGCTAAAGAAAAGTATATTAATTTGATAGTCAGTTAAAATATAGTTATTTGGATAAGGCCTAGGCAGAACTTTGAAGGCTATGATAAAGAGCATTTGTTAAATAAATTAGATTGGCCTTTTACCTCGTTGCCTTTCTGCGAGCAAGATGGGTCACCAGCAGCTGTACTGGAGCCACCCTCGAAAATTCGGCCAGGGTTCTCGCTCTTGTCGAGTCTGTTCAAACCGGCACGGTTTGATCCAGAAATATGGTCTCAATATGTGCCGCCAGTGTTTCCCCGTCAGTACGCGAAGGATATAGGTTTCATTAAGTTGGACTAAATGATCTTCAAACGATAATACAAGACATCTACCATGAAAAACCATGATAGTTCTTTGTACATAAAATAAACATTTTTAAAAACCAAAAAAAAAAAAAAAATAAATTAGATTGGGATATTTTCTTTACCAACTAAAATAAACTATTTTCAGTATCACGAATAATGTAAAAGTCTCACTGAGCATTGAGTAGATACTCTTATTACTGTCGTTTTTCTTATCTTTTTGTTTCGACAGATTTCCTATGACCTCTACAATAAATGCTTAATTCAAGTTATTATATGAATATTAACTTGAAAACTAAACTGTGTTTTTCTGAAAATATTATGTTTCACAGGTGTCCTTCAATTTTACATGGTCTTACCCTTAAATTTGTGGTCTTTGTGTTACTTGGAAAATGTTAGTTTATAGCTAAAGATCATTTCTTTTTGCATTTTATTTAAAGCACTGACAAAAATCTCTTATAGTATAAAATTCGTCGTTTATAAGGTTTGTCTATAATGCAAATCCGTTCTTGTTAAGCAGGAATGGTAGTAGTGCTCTTTATTGTACCAGTTAGAGTTCAACTGCGGTTTGTGTCCTGCATAAAAATCAAAGTCCAGCCTCATTATCTGTTATAGATGGGGTATTCAGCAACTTATTTACTTCTTTTTTCATATCCTGGGTCTTCCCCATCTTCAGGGTCAGCCTTTTACCTCTGGTGTGGATGCCTGCCACCACAAGTCAGGCATCTCAGAGGAAAGTAAAAAGGAAGGATATATGCATCATGGCCAGTCATCTGAGAACACTGGACTGGTTAACTAGATAACCTGGGATCCTTTCATAAATTTGTGCTTTAGTGAGAACTGGCATTAGGACAGAATTTGTACCTTGATGGTATTTTTGTATCCAATTTAAGCCTGTTTCAGCTTGATTTCTGCATCTAGTGGGTGGTGTATCCGAGCTACAGTACATCATGGGCACAGCAGTGGAGTGCCGGGAGTGAAGGGCGTTAGGCTCTGTTTTTGTGCCCCTCACTAATTTCCTTCAGTATCTCTCCTAATCACAATAAAGAGTGGGCTTGCTAGGGAACGCAGCTCCAGCAAGCTCCTTTTATGCCCTTCAAACCTTATGGCTGCCCTTAAGCCCTTCCTGAATGGACAGTCTTGAACTGACCTTGGATTTAGGGAAAGGTTTAGACTCTTTGTCAGACTATTTTTCACCTGTCTAGCAAAATAAAACCAAAACGAATAGCATCATCTATCTGGAGAGGGTAAAAGTTATCTTATCTGATTAAGTAGCATACCCCTGGTTCTTTGGCGTGTTTATTTGGCAGATGCCGCTTCACACATGTGAATCATCAGTCTGCCAGTAATACTCTATTATGTGTCACTTTCTCCATGCACCTGTAAGCATGATAAGAAAGTCCATATGCTTCTACTTTTAGGTAGTCTGGGTTAGGAAATATATGTGCCACAAGAGAGGTTACCTCCTTAGTACTATGTCTTGGAGCTGAGAGGACAGGAAAAGGTTTTTAAAACTTTGTTTAGTATTGATTTCTTAGCCCCTTCAAGTCACTTGCATTGGGTTCAGGTGTGGCACTATCCCTTTAAGTCAAGCTTCTGGGACTTAAAAAAATTACTAGTATATCTTAGCTCTCTATGTTGATGGTGTAAGAGAGTAAAAATTTCTTAAAAATCTAAAAATCAACTAAAGTTTACTCTGGAATGACTTTTTAGTCATATTTGAATGTGTGTGTATGTGTGCAGGAGGGAGGGATTAAAGTGGAGGAGAGAGACAGGGATAGAGAGTATGATCCGAATTTTCACATTAAAGAATTAAGAACATACTCGGAAGGACTAACTCCAAAATGGGAAGACTCTGAGTTTCCTTCTTCCATACTCCTTGCCCATTCTCTCTCTATGAATTAATAATGATCTCTGAGTTTGGTTAAGTACCCGCCAAAGCTGAATTGTCCACTGCCTTTTCTCAGATCTTCCAGGGACTAGAGAAGAGGGGAAGTACTAATGGAGTCAAACATTTTCATACTGAATAAAAGTGAATGTAGACTTGCACATCAACCAAGCAAGTAATTAACCTGAGTATTGTTGGGAGCCACTGTCCTTAGCGTGAAAGATCTATCAGTAGAGAATCTATCTGTGAATAACTGAGTTGTCATTCTTCATAAAGGGATACAGTAATATTATCTTGAAAGTTTGTCAAGACATTTCCCCAGATTAAAGACAGAAGTGCTACTAAACCACAATTCTTCTATTTTCAGAGACTACTGTATCTATAAATGGAGTAGCTAGGCAGTCTAGGTGGCTTTGCTTCTCAGTACAGTTTGAAAGGGAATAATGAAGAGTGTTGCGTCTTTTTAACCAGAGATGGTTTTTTCACTCCAAACCTCCTTTATGTGAATTTCAAGCAAAAACAAAATACATCTTTTTTAGCCAAAAGCGTGGTGGGGAGGGAGAAAGGACTTGAAAGAAGGAAGTGATCCACTGGACGAGAGTCAATATTCAGAATATCATAAATCACCTATCAGCCTGCAAGGCATGTTGAATGAAATTAAAAAGAGTCTATCCAGTTAAACTGGTTTAAAATAAGCCTGTGGAAGACAAGGTGTTGTACTTTTTTATTCTGAAGTTGTTTCCCAAAGATAAGAAATGATCATAAATAAAACAATTGTCTTCAGCAGGGCTGAGTTCTCTCAGAATGAGGTTTTGACAAAGCTGTTTATTTTGGAGCAGGGAGAGATCAAAGAAGGAAGATTAACTGAGCCCTCTCTGGGCAGCCACTCAGTAACTTGAGGCGGGTCACTGACACCCGGAGCTTTTGTTCCTGCCACTGCAGCTTCAGAAGAAAGAAACTAGGATTTCAATGTATTTTGGCCTTCTGTGCTGTAGCACTTACGGAATGTGTGGGGTGGGACTTAAGCATCCAAATGTTCTATTTTCTGCTTTGAAGAAAATGTGGCAGAACTCTCTAAACCTAGTTAGCAAAGTTCTATTGCAAATACAGCGTCCTCAAGTCACTTCAACACCCAGAGTGCAGGGAGTTGGAGGAGGGGATCGTGGGAGGCAGCGGGATATGATGGGAACAAAATTCAGTTCTGTAATGCACAAGGCAAGCAGGCAGGCACTTTTTTTTCTTTCTTGCCTGAAATCTCAGCAGACTGTCTCTGCATGCCCAGCCCAGTAACTCAGTTGGCGAGGAGTGCCATCTACTGACCTACTTACTCCTAGGTCTCAGCGCTGATTTTTCACTTGAAGTCTCGTTTCCAACAACAATGGAGGAAGAAATTCTGAATGCTGTGGAGTATTTTGTTTCCCTTACAGTGGAGCATGTTAAAAATGATTGCCTTACCTCTGCTAATAAGTAATTTCCTTGTGTTGCCCAAAGTATTGTCTTTTAAGTTAGCCTGGTCAAATTAGTCATTTGGTTATCTTCATATTAAAAACAATGAAAAAAGTATGATTCTCAGGAAAGACTGTTAGAATGACACTTTTTCCTCGTGTGTTATTCTCAATTAAAATAAACATATGCCCTTTCAGTAGTATTTGGTCTTTTCCAGGATGTCATGTTCCTATTTTCATCCAGTAAAATGTTTATTAGTAGTATAAAATGTTAAAGCTGAGTGGGAATCTGAGTGTTAACTTGTTCATCTCTGCCATTTCATCCTTTGCAGTCCAAAAATATTAAACGATAAGGCTGGGACTTGAACTTGGGCTTCTGAGCCTAATCAGTGCTCTTGCCGCTACAGATTAAAAGTGTACTCATTCTTAAAATCTTTATATTATGGAATGTGGTAGACTTGTGGACAGAACTGTTACTATGTTAGGGCAGAGAATAGGTAAAGAGAACAGTAGGAATATAAAACTTCTTGAGATAAATTAGAGCTTTATTTGGAATTTTCCTCCTTTAATATTAGTCTCCAATTATAGTAACTCACTTCATAATGAGTTATAATGAAAAAGACAAACTTCTTTGCTTTTTATGTTCATACACATTTGTAAACATTATTTATAAATTTAGTGGTTCTCAGCTTTTTCAAGTGACAGCCATTTAAAAATACTTCCCTTTTAATCCCCAGTTTTGAAGATGCTTTCAAAGAAATTAGCTGCATTTATTAAGAAATCATTTTCTTCTCCTTTTTATTAAGTAGAAACATAGTTTCCCACCAAAGCTTCTATATAATATGTAAAACTATTCATAACTTAAGTTGTAATCAGTCCAGATAAAAGGAAAGGCACTTAGTGTTTTACCATGGGTAAACACATCATTTCTTAAAACACAGAAGATAGTCCTATCTCTTTATTTCTTGAGTTGGAGGATCCCAAATTGGGAGCAACCATTATAACTCATGGCCATCTTCATTTCCAAAGCTACAGCAGTTTAGTGTATATGAGTAATTTTAGAATGTGAAAGTTAGGTACTAAAAAGGGCATTTGAGTATTTGTTTTTATCATCCCTAGCATACTGAACACTAGTAGTCATGCTGAAACAGCAGAATGAATAGGAAAAATATTCTTGCCAGAGGGAACTATAATCTCAGTATAACTCAGCTGCTATACATATGGTGAGAGTCTTGTTGCAAAAGAGAAGCAGGCTTGGAAGCTTAGATCAATTTCCTTATCATCAACTTTTTTTTTAGTTCCACTCCTCTGACTCAGCATTTCAGATCCAAGTAACTTATTTTCCAAGGAAAATAAGATTAGAGAGAAGAAGGAAAATGTACAGAAAATAAATGCTATTTGGATAGTAAATGTTACTGTACATTTCATTCAGTGAGTGCCTTTGTTTATGTGGCTGGTTAGCTAAGATGCTTGAAATAAAATGTAACACAGTGTTCTCTTTGATCTCTAGATTCTTGAAGTGAAAAGTCCAATAAAGCAAAGCAAATCAGATAAGCAAATAAAGAATGGTGAATGTGACAAGGTAGGTTTCCAGTCTGTTTACTAGGAGGACTTCAACACTGACAAGTCTTCTGTTTCTTTCTGTTCCCCTTGATCATCCTTGCTGGTTCTCCTTTCATTTTCTTCATCAAAGTGCCCAAGACACCTAAATGATGAGTATTTCATCCCAGTGCTTTGTAGTTTATCTTCTATGTCTTGTTTATGTCTTCAGTATTAAGCTTGGCCTCATGCTGTCATTTGCCATGATGCCTACGTTACCAAGGGATTTCAGGCACATTGAATTGGGAAGTAAGAGAATTGTGTAGAGGTAGCAGGTTAAGGAATCTCAGATGTAGGTGAGCAAGACATCTGATACTGGTGCAGTGTTCTTTCACAGAGTGTGCATCATGCATCTAAAATCTGACTGCAAGACCTGGTGGGGTTAAGTTACCTGGTTTAGGCAGGGCCCTAATCCTGCTTTGTAAGGCCAGGGCAGACCTCTGTAATGCTTCACAGATCTTTTCATTTGTCTTTATTGTACATGGTGCTGGGGGCACCCATGCAGTTACACTAACAAAGACTCCTGAGTCTGAGCATATGGAAAGAGAAGTGTCTCCTCTGCACTTTCAGGCAAGAGCTCTTCACAAATCAGATGCTAATTAGTGCTCCCTGTTTTTCATAAGACATTCTTCTTTTTTGTGTCACTTGCTAGCATTGTTCACTAGCAATGTTTGGTATGACCAGGAAGCCTCTTTAAAACAAAAGCAAAACAAACAAGAAAAACCCCACATCACAAAATTGCCCTGACTTAATTGGTAATGTACATTGTTGCTTTCATATTCAAACTTACAAGTTTTTCTCTTAGAAACCTTTTGAGATTCAAGAGTGAAAAAAATGAAAGTAGCCTTTGATATGCTTAAACTCACGCTTTAGCACTGAATTTCCCTACCTTTTGTAGAGATATTGTTGGAGGAAAGTGAGTCTACTGACTTGAATCTTCATAAGAGCAATTAAGTCCAAGAATTCCCTCCAACTTCCTTTTTAAAGTTGGCGTGATAAAGGTGATGGCTGGTCCAAGAGAGGCTTGATCTGCAGAGGCCTTTGGGCACTGAGTCCACACAGCCTGGGCCAGAGTGGTATAATGAGAAACCTCCAGCTGCTGCCTGGTATTCTTTCTTACATATTCATTTATTTTTGAATGACTTCTTAAAGTGCTTGTTCTTTTGGGGGACCTTCTTCTCTTTCAGGCATACCTAGATGAACTGGTAGAGCTTCACAGAAGGTTAATGACGCTGAGAGAAAGACACATTCTGCAGCAGGTGAGAAATGCTTTTTAGCACAACCCTTTCCAGAAATGTCAAGGCCTGGTTTGTCCTGTGGTAGTGTGATAGCACCTAAGACCACTGCAGCCCCACACCATCAAAACCTGGAGAATGCCACCTGTAGACGTATTTGGGAAGGGTTCTCATTTCGGAGGCCACTTGGAGCTCTATGGCGACTGTCTCCCTCCTCTAGTGCTGTGGATGATGAGAACTGGGCAGTTTGGGAAGTGATACTGGATTGTAGTGATCCCTCAGCTGACTGGTGTAATGTGGGCTAAGGGAGGGGACAGTAGGAATGCAAAAACCTTTGGGGCCAGGCTTCTGGTTTCATGGGAAAATAGTGATAACAATTTGAGTTAAGTGTTGTAAACATTTGTGATTCAATTTAGTAACCTTCAATACTATTCTTAGGAAAATAAATATTTTCTTCATTTCCCTTATCTTGTACAACGTACATTCTATTATTATGAACTCAACTGTGGAATACTTGTAGAGTGGGGAAACTTCTATTAGTACAATTTGATGTTTTGAGAAGATAAGAAGGGTAGTTTTTCATTTTTATCCAGTTAACGATGTATGCCTCTGTTGCATCATTTCCAGCAGCTATTGATAATTTTCATTTAACACCCAAAGAGGAGAATGTGTGTTCTAAATTGCGGGGCAGATATGTAGATTGTTTCACTGTTTGAATTTTTCCTTTTTACTACTTTCAAATGACTTGAAGTTAGTACGTAATCTACCCCAGCTGTGTGTGAGGTTTTTTGTTTTTTTTTTAACATTTAATGGCTGGTGGTCATATTTATATTCTGTGTACATTTTTGCTTAAATCTATAAATATGCACTCTCAAACTTGCCAAGTTTCCTGATTGGCCTGATAAGCTTTTTAACCCTTCTAGAGTTTTAGATTTGCACAAAAGACTACAGACGTATGATTCTTAACTGCAGATGAGTTGTATTTCTTGCAGTTTCTTTTTAGTTAGTATGGGCAAGGAAGCAGGACTTGAGTGGCCTACCATAAGTGGTGGCTAGTACTTTGCTAATATTCTTTTTAGGCCTCTTTTGAAGAACCAAATGTTGTTTTACCTGTCATTTACCAAATATTTGGGGCTGACTGACTTAATGCTAATGGCAAATCTATTGTGTAATCTTTCCATCTCTTCCAAACACCAGCTCTGAACCACTGTGGAGCAATTGTCCAATAAAGCTATTAATGCCTAAGCTGGGTCCAAATAGTAAGTCTCATGGGAGGGTGGGACAGCTGTTTGTGCAGGGTTGGGTCATCTTCACAAAGAAAGCCCAGTCAGTGATTCAAGGATACTAGGCCATTGGGCAGATCTTACCTTGGGGTGTCATTAGCATTCTCAATTTAATGTTGTCCTTTATTTTTACCTTTGAAAGAATTGTGAAGGAAGGTGGCTTACTGGAGAATTCCATCCAAGTGCATTATTTTAGTATTCTAGAGGGAGAAAGTAATATCTATGAATTTTTAACCTGGCATAAAGGCACTCCAGGGCACACAGCATTTCACCCTAATTGCATTCCCAGGCCGGTTGAAAGCTCTCAGTCTTTGGCCTTTTGCCTTGTAATGCAGCTGAGGCTTGTGATTATGATACCATGATGCATGTCCTGTCACGGTTTACTGCTTAATTAATTCCTTTTGTAAAACATAGCACTATTGAGGACTAATGTTATTCTCCACCTTGAGGGCTGCTCATCTCATGGCATGCATTCCACAAAGTCTACATATTCTCTACTGTGCAGACTTAAACACCTGAAGCAGAATTTCTAGTGGGCCCAGGATCACATCTAGGTCCTTCCCTGTTAAATGCATCCTATCCAAAAATCTGGTCTGACAATTTTATTTGGCTCACAAAAAGCAGTTAATAGCCTTGTTTTACTCTGGGGGCATGCAGTCCTGGCGTTCGGCAGCTAGTTTAATGAACAGACAGCATTGGATCAAGGAGCCTGTGTTCCTAAGCCACTTTTTCAAAGGGTATAAATACAGTAGAGTAGACACAGTCAAACCAAGAGAAGTGATTACCTAAGACTGATGAATAATTTGATTTCTCTTTAAACCACATGTTCCACATTTACTTGGAAGTGAGATTGAACACATCTAACCTCCCCAGCAATGGAGCTCTAAGTCAGGATTTGCATCCAAGTCTGGGGGAAGAAAACTGTGGGAAACCAGGTTTCCTTAGAGGATAACTTAGCAATTTAGAAACCAGCTATCATTCTTTTAGAATTGTCTTCAGGGAATGGGGAATGCATGGCATATTAGAATATTCCTTCTAAGAACCCGGAGAACCCTCCCGCAGAAGTTTTCTGCTCTAAATGCTATTCTCCATCCTGGAAAATTACTTTTCATATCTCAACACCTCTTGTAGATTGGAGCCTGATGGCCTGCCCCTTAACCAAGGGTAGGGCACACATTTTTATGTGGTGGTGGACGGTGCTTTCCAGACCATAGTAGAGGCCATTCTATGGGAAGACCTATGTTATCCCAGACCTGGCTCCACTCCATACAGAAGCAGTTAAAGCAAAGCCTGTTCATTATTTCCCACACAGTGAAGAGGCTGCTTCATATGAAAAAAGCCCTGGTTTTTGAAAGTATAATCATACCAAAATCAATGCATCCACTTCTTTATAATTAAAAATTGGGGAAGGGAGCCACAGATCTGACAAGCGGATCTTACCCTGTTTAAAACAAAATGAGGCATCCAACAGCCTGCATAGTACCCCTTGAAAGGCTGATGTGGCAGGAAATAATCCATCATGAATGTTTTCACAACAACCATCATCTGAAGAATGACTTAAGCAGTTTACACACTCTTCCTTTTCCACTACCCATATGTACCCGGTTGCCTGTTTTTCTTATCTGCAGTCACTCTATCTATTATTATTGTTATTATTTTGGACAGACATTAATTTTTGCACTATGATGCAGAGTAATGACATCAAGGTTAAGCCATACTGCATCAGCAATGAACGTATTCCTGTAGAAAGGCAGAGTGGAGTTCTTCAGGCACTCATGGCATGTGTTCAGGCTTTGTGGCCTGTGTCACTGGAATAAAGCATGTTAATGTTGTTTCTGATGCTAAACTATCGGGATTCCTGGAAAGGAATGCACACTTATTTTTCTTTATGCAGCCGTTACTTAACTGAGGATTGGGCACATGCTCTAATAATTCAAATCATTAATGTGGTTCCCTTTGGCAAATAGTTTCCAACTCTTCAGCTGCTGCCACTGCTACTGCATTAAGGCTGTATCTCTGCATCTACCTTGATATATTCTCATGGGCTCCCATACAAATGTGGGGCTCATTTAGTTAGATTTATCAGATCCCCTTTATATTGTGCATGTGTGGCTGCAGGCAGGGTTCAACATGCTGATAGAGGAGATGGGGGTGATGATGGAAGTGCTAGAGAGCTGCAAGATAGTACAACACATGAGCAATGCCCGGGCTGAAGTTCCTAGTGGGAAAAAGTGTTTATATGCTTTAAAATTAAGTGGCTTTTTTCTAGAAGGGATTTTTTATTGCCCAGTTTTCTATTTGCTGTTAAATAATTAGAGAACAGCTATATTGGGTCATGGAAAACTGTTTTCTTAAAAGAATGAATCATTTTTTTTTTATTCAAGCAGACCTTTCTGAGTTTTAGTTTCTGGCATTTTCTTGCCTCATTTATTTTAGTGCTAATGAAATGGCTAACACTCACTGGGGCCAGGAGGAAAAAGTATCAAGTCTATAATTCATGCTCAGTTTAGTTACCTCCCAGATAATTAAGGATCAGTTTATAAGCTAATCATAATCATGTTATCCTGACCTATGTAGCAATTTACCATTTATAAGAAGCTTTATTTATGATACCTGATTTGATCATCTGCCCAAACTCATACAAATAGAACAGGTAGCATTACTCCCATTTTACAGATGAGGAAACTGAGGCTCAGAGGTTATGATGTTCTGTCCAATGCCATTGAAAGAGTGAGCCGAGTCAGAACTTGATATGCCAAATACAGAACTCTGTTCTGAATGCTTTGTCAATTACCTCCTGGTCAGCTGGCTAGGGAAAGGAGTTAAGTTCTGGTCTGCTTATCATTTGCCTTCATTGTATAAATTTGAAATTATAATAGCTCTGAAGAGACGACTTGTTTCCATCCTGAAATTTATACATTTTCACTAGATGCATAGTATTTTTACACAAAATGGCAAAAAAAAATTATTCCAGAAAATACATACTCTTAGTTCAATTGATGTTAGTATTTTTACACAAAATGGCAAAAAAAAAATTATTCCAGAAAATACATACTCTTAGTTCAATTGATGTTAATTATGTAGTAAGTATATGATTAGCATGAAAAGTCTCTGTGTGGGCATAGCTGTGTGTTTGTGATTCTGTATGTATGTGGATATGTGTGGATTAATTGTTGAAAGTTCTATTACTATTAATAAATGAATGTCCATTTTAGATCTTTTAGTACTAATATCTTGTTGGGTAAATTTTTACATAAATATAGTAGTTTAACCATAATTGGGTACACCCCTTCTAAGAATTTCTTGATGCATGTAACAGAACCTTGCGTCTAGTGGTTTAAGCAAGTAAGGTTTCCTTCTGACTCCCTCCCCACCTATAACAGTAAGCCTGGAGGTAAGTAATCCGTGGTTGAGATAGTGGTTTAAAAGATACCACTGAGGACACAGGCTCCTTGTCTTTCTGTTCTTCTGTCTTTCATATGTTGTATTCATCTTCTTAATGGGAAGACAGCTGCTGCCCTTCCAAGCATTGCATTCTCATTGCAGACAGGAAGAAGCAAAGAAGGCAAAAGACACATGCCCATTGGCCATACCCTTTTCAAAAATATTCCTGAAAACAGTGAGTTCTGACAAATAAATTTTAAATAGCAGTATCTGACAAGTGCTGCAAGTAGGTCTGGGGAGGCAAGCATTGTAGCTGGGAAGCTGTCAGAAAATCAGCCTTCTGTTAATCAAAAAGAAGGAATAAATGGATATTAGGGAGTTAGTTAGCGGCATCTGTCATTATTTCCACTATGACAGTAGTTCATTTTATTACTAAGGCCATAGTTATATCCCTAAAAAATAGTTCCAGAGATTGGGTAAGACAACAGCTCAATCTGCAGCTGAGTAGTTAATTGGATTGAGGGTGAATATGTATTTGTGCTATTGTGGAAGTCAAATAATATGTCAGAAATGGGGAGCACATTTTCCATTAAGAGCCACTGACCTAGAGGGAGTAATTCACAAATTTACTATGTTTTTTAAAGGAAAGCTAATTGTAAGAAGAGAGAGTTAAAAGTTTCAGTTCTGCTGTTACTCAACTTGGCATTAAGTAATCTAAAACTTCATTAAATAAATGATAGGTTCAATCATTAAAATTATTCACTTTTTTAAGATTGACTTAAAAGCTAATCAGAAGTAAGTGATAGAAAGAGAATAATAGACAAATCAGGTGGAAATTTGCCAGTTACTCTGCACGAATATTTTCTTATCGCCCTGATACTAACTTTCCTCCCTCCCCCAAAAAAACTTTATCCTCAACACACCTACTTCACACCCACCCTGCTCTGGTACAGCATCCATGTCCAATAAAATTGTTAGTATAATAGGAATGAAAAGACACTTGGCAAGGTAAAAGAATCTCTCAAACTGGTAAGCAACATCGTTCTTAATGTTGAGACTTCAGAAGTGTTCTCCTGAAAGCCCAGATAAGAGAATAGTAATTGTCATCTCTTTCATTTAACATTTTTCCGAGAGTTAGAACCAATACAAGAAGAAATGAGGTATAACTATTCCAAATGACAGGACATAGACATCCTTTCTTTTTCTAGATAATATTTCTGTTTAATTAAAAATCTTAAATATTAAAAATCTCCCCAAGATACTCGGGAATCAACTGAACACAACTACAAGTAATACATATGTTTTTATTTTTCTGTTGAAGTATAACAAAGCATACAGATAGGTGCATTCTCACCAAGTGACCATATCTTATATATCCAGCACCCAAATCAAACAACAAAACAGTTCCAGTACCCTAGAAGGCTCCCTGAAGCCCCTCCGGTCACTACCTGTCATCTCATGGGATAGAATTGTAGACAGTTTCTTTTTCTTTTTTTTTTTTTTTTTAGTGGGGGGATGAGTTCCTGTATTTTCCAAATTATTAACAATCATATAATGATAAAGGAAAAATGATGTTATATAGGTATGTATGTGTGTATGTGTTTGTGCTTAAAGAGTTTTGATATTTCTAGGCTGGATTTGTTGTATGTCGACTATGTATAATCACTGTCTGTAGAGTCAGTAACTAATTTTTAAAGGGTCTTGAAATGTTTTCTCCCCCTAACTGCTCACTCACAGTTAAATACTCTGTTCATGACTTGAAAGCAGGAATCAGTTTAAAGGGTGTGAAAAGCAAGACAGGTTCTCATTGGGAATTTCTAAGGGTTAATATACCTTTGACTTACCAAGTTGACTGAGACAGTTTAATGCTATTCGTGGTATGGGACCTTCTTGCTACAAATAAGAATATTTATCCCTTGATTTCGTATTTGATCCTCCCTCCGTTACTCTTTCTTTGTTTTTTGATGTCTGCTGCCTATTGCCCAAACTTTCTCTTCTTCACTCCTCTAGATC
The DNA here is from genome assembly GCA_004027715.1 of Plecturocebus donacophilus. Classification (NCBI taxonomy): domain Eukaryota; kingdom Metazoa; phylum Chordata; class Mammalia; order Primates; family Pitheciidae; genus Plecturocebus; species Plecturocebus donacophilus. Next base: position 28,015 of record PVKP010018686.1, on the reverse strand, counting down.
GTGAACCTTATAGAAGAAACTGGACACTTTCATATCACAAACACAACATTTGATTTTGATCTTTGCTCACTGGACAAAACCACAGTCCGTAAACTACAGAGTTACCTGGAAACATCTGGAACATCCTGAGGATACAACAACTGGATGCATCAAAAACTATCTTTTTTTTTTTTTTTTTTTTGGTTGTGATTTTTTCGTTGTTGTTGTTTATATGGAAACACTCAGAATGATGCAACCAAAAGAGAAAAAATAAAAATCAAACAACCTTCAGCTTTATTTTTCTTTAAAGCCAGTCATCATCTCTTGATAAAGGAGAGGTTAAAGCAAACCAGCCTCAGCGGACCACTCTTCTCTCCAAGGAAATCCCCGGGAAGAGTTAGCCTGGATAGCCTTGAAAACAAACACAATACAAGAAAACTCAAAGAATGTGTATGGTATCATGTATCTCTCTGTGGTGGTTCATTCCACAGGACAAATGCATATTCAACACACTGCCTTATTACATAACTGATCTATTTATTATCGCATACAGATATTCTAAAGTCATTGAGGGAATGACACCATCAGACATTATAAATGCTTGGTCCCGTGGATGCTCTTTCAGTGCAGCGCCCTTGCCATCCCAAGCCCAGTGACCTTACTCATATACTGTGCCACTTTCCACCAACATTTTCCAAGTCCTTTACCTTGTTGCAGTCTGCATTTTCCACCTTTTGTTTTTCCAGTTCCAGGACACAGATGATCAACTGGGGGGACCAAATAGCCACCTTGATTTTCTTCCTTGTGGTCTTTTTCCTGAAAGTTGGGGCCCAGTCCTTGGCTGTATCCATGTAATGATCTTGGACCATGGTAGAAAATGCACCAAATAGGATCATATGAATTGCTGTCTAGCCTTAGTCAATAAACTTGTAGGACTTTTAAACAAAAGTGTATCTGTAAATGTCCTGAATCCAGCATTGTTGAGCTGTCATCAACATTCTTGTGTCTGTTTTACTGTTAACAATATTAGGTGAATATGGAAGTAAAGGCATTCCACAGGATCATGATTTTAAAAAAAAAAAAAAAGGAATTCTGGTCCTGTTTTCTAAAAAAAAAGTTGTAGAAATTCTTAATTTGGATCTATTTATGAGTAAGAGTTTCAGCTTCCTTCAGCTGCTAGTGTGTTACTCATCTTTACCCTAAAAACCTGGAATCAGAGATTTTTGTTTGTTCACAAATGATTCTCTTAGACTTTTTTATATTTGAAAAAATTAAAATCTTTCTTTGGGGGAAAATTCTTGGTTAATCTGCCATAACAGATTATGTATTAACTTGTAGATTCAGTGGTTCAATACCTGTTTAGTCGCTTGCTGATATGTCCAGAAGGATTTCTTGTATTGGTGAAAAAGATGGCTGGGGATGGGGGATATTTTTATTCTTGTTGTACCCTTGTTTTCAAACTAGAAATCTGTCCTGTGGCATGCAAAAGAAAGCAAATTATTTTTAAAAGAAAAAAAAACCAAAGTCCTTTTGGCGTCATTATTCCATCTCCGTAAGTGGAGAAATGAAAAATAAAAACAGCTCATCTTCCAAGTTTTTACTAGAAATTCAACTGAAAAGAAGAGAAATGAAGAAATACTTCTGGATCCAAAGGTTCGTCACTGGGTCAGCCTTAAGAAAGTCTCTATGTGTGCTAACAGACCAGGATCTCCCTTGTTTGTTCCCATGCCAGATGCTGTCTTTTCATACAGAGATTAACTAGTGTCTGTACAGAAAATGGTCTTTCCAGACCCATTCTTTTGGGCAGTTACATAAATGCAGATTGATAATGGAGTTATTTCTGCATTTTAAAAAGGGGATTTTTTTACACTGTTTCTTTCTATCCAAAGAAACTATTTTTTCTTTAAAAAATTATAATACAGCCATGCTCCTTGTAAATTATTTCTCTGAAGCGTCCTCCCAGAGGACAAATGTACTTTCTCAATAATGATATGATTTGTAATGATGATTGGCATGAACCGTACTTGAAGCATTTGTTGTATAGTCCACTTCTCGATGTGCAGAGAAACTTTGAGTCGTTTTGGACGTTAGGTGACTGATGAATTGTGTGCTTTCAGTTGTGTTTTGTTTTTAACTTTATAGCTGGAAGGAGGGGAGGGTAATGTTTATATGGAAATGTTGCAAATTTTTAAAATACTTTAAAATTTCAAACTGCTAACTCACATATTCTGTTAGTGATCAAACTAGAAATTTATATGGTTTAATATATCTGTGAAGTTTAACTAGAAGCGTATTTATGTAATTGGGGCCATTTTTATTTCTGTAACTGAATTGTGGGGCAAAACCTATGATTTGTCAGTGTAAAATTGTTTTCCCTTAAGTTACTAACCAAGAAACTAGCTAAGAGAAAAAATAACCAAACGAAAGGGATAATAAGAAGGGCAGCTATCATATGATAAACTTTAGACTTGAAAATTAGATAATAATGTCTTCAGAGTATCTTAAAATGTAAGTTTTTAAATTGATAAAATTCAGAAAAACCCATCTACTACTCAAGATAGCAAAATAAGTTTTTCAGAAAATTCTGAGTGAGAGTCATGTTGATTTTTTTTGAAGTAGTTCTCTTGCTCTCAGCTAATTTTTAAATACAGAAATAAAAAGATCCCTTTGAATTAATTTCAAGTAGTTACAATATTTCTCTTAAAGTAACCTGCTCAGTTCTGCCACATTTATATACATCCAATTTTGAAGCCTATTAAGAGTATCTTCGACACATGAGTACTCTACCAGTTAAGCACAAAGGGAAAACGGCAGGGTTTAATTTCTTTGGTGTACATATATAAATAGATGTTTCAAATAAAATCAATTGAGTGAATGTGAATATGGTTTAAACCAGTCAGAGTATGATAAACTTTAAAAAAAAAATTTCCTCAGTGATTAGCCGGGGAAAAAATACATGTACAAAAATCCTGCCCCTCTAACTCCTTATAAATTAGCTTTTGCCTCTGGTTTTGCAGCACGGTGTGTGTTGGTGGGGTTGGGGGTCCTTCTATCTTAGGATATAACAGTCATGTTAGCAACAGAAATATTTTGCAGCTTTTTCACTATCCTCACCGTAATCTTCCTCTCTCTCAATCTTAATACAGACAGATAGGTATGTCTATATGTGCTTTCATATAGTGTCAAAGTAGGGAAGAACATAAAACCTTCAGGAGACAAAAACTTTAGGAAAAAATATATCCTAAGCGAGTGTCCTAAACATTTAAAATTGCTAGGCAAATCTCTTTAATCTGAGTACTCACCTTTTGGTGGAAAGAGCCAATAAAATTGGTTTTCTTCCACTAAAGTGTCTTCAACCAAAAAAAAATTTTTTTTTTGCCTGTATCTTTTTCAGACCCACCTAATCTTTAAAAAAAAGAGAGAGAGAGAAGAAACCAATTTAGGCTTGTATAACATCCCATTTACCACTTCAAGCTCCACAAATGTAGTTAATATACTTGTTTAACAGAGACTTTACTCTTCAATGTTTTAACTCTGCCTACTTAATGGAGTTGGATGTCCAGTGTTGGAAATGGTCAGTGTCTGTTTGGTGGCTCGTGTTCATTTTTGTCACAGTAGAAGTGATCCGCTCTGGAGTAATTTGCTGTATGCTTATTACTTTCCACCTTTAGCGTTTTGTGTACTAATGCTATGTACTGCTCCTATATTTATATATATATATACATATATATATACACATATATATTATCAGAGTAATCTTGCTTTGGACTGTTGCTCTAAAATGATGACTATGATGTAGAGACTACTACAGCTGCAGTGAATGTTAAGGAGTCGATTCTCATGGTTTAGTTTAGTCTTGGGCTGGAAGTCTACATGTTTTGACCTCTTTTGTTTTATATGATGCTTTTTATTATGTAGGCTCTGCCATCCCTGAATATTCCTTGTAAAGATGCATTGAAGAAGTCAATTTAGAAGGAAGACAAAGCCACTGCTGTCTGTAAACTGTAAATATGTATTTTGGCAGTTGTACTCCAGTATTCTGAAAATAGAGTTATGATGGAAATGCTGACAGATGCTTAATGGTGGCCAGAGCTACCATGCAGTGCAAAAATAAATTAAGTCAAAATGTATTATTGAGATTAACAGTGCAAGGCCAATACATTTTATAAATCTGTCAGTATATTTTTAATGGACTGTGTATGTGTAGTTATGTTGAAAGATACATTGTGTATGTGTGTACATGCTTTTGTGTGAATTCAAGGCACACTGTAAGATGTATTTCCCTTCTCTAAAATCTATGTTGAAATGTAAGTACAGATTGATAGAAATAGGTGTTTTACTTAAACTCATATAATCTATTGCAGCACCATTTTTTAAATGTGTAGTTGTACTGATTTTCTAAGAGTCATTTGACCAAAGTTTGGGTGTGTTTCTCATACAGGAAAAATTAGCCCCTAGCCTTTTCTCAAGAAGTGCTGCTGTTTCTAAAGAAGAATAGATGGGAAGATCTGAGGCATCCAGAGAAAGGACAGTGTATTCAAAACCAGCTGAAGGCAGAGAGTACATGCCTCATTCATTTTAGGGGTTCCTCGTTTCTAGCACCATTTTCTGTGTCCTAAAGTCAGTATATATACAATTTTTTTTTAAGCTCTGCAGAGATGGGAACATGAAGCAGTGGGATACGTTCTCGACATAAACTGGGCTATGTATGCATGATATTTTTTTCTTTCTCCCCTCTTTTTTTGGAGGGTTTTGTTCAGAAACAATGTGCTGTAGCCGGAGAGTCAATCTTACAAAGTCCCTGCATTTACCTTCACAGCAGGAACTGCTACCTTGATTAGACAGCAAGGAGAACAACCACTATAACAAAGAATAAAATACATTCAGTTTGGTAAAATAACCAAGGAACTGGGTGTGATGCTCTTACTTAATAGTAAAGAGATTTACATCAAATTTGAGAAACTGACCTTATCTTCATTCAGGCTGACAAGCCATTTAGGGGATTAGAGTGGACTGCTTTGTCTCTTATCAACCCGAAACTGATTTTAGGTGTGGAAGCATCAGTCCCAGATGGGCTGGGGTGGCAGTAAAACTTTCTAATAACCGTAATTGGATTGGACTAATCTGTTCCCTTGTTGCAGTATAGATACTCAATTTTATTTGAAATAATAGCCTTATACCTTCTCCAGTGTATAGAAAGGGTCAAAATTAGCACCAGGCCCTAGTGAAGCACACTCATCCAGGAGTGCAGTGCACCACAGTTTTCCCCAATACATTTGCTCCGTGTCTCTCCAGCTTATGGCCCCATTTCAATATGCAAGGAAACTCGGAGAGAGATGACAGGTAACCAAGCCTGACCCCCAGAAGTGGTCTTGTTTTACTCTGATTAGTGGAGCAACTAAGGGTATTTTATTGGTTTCCTTGCCAGGGATACCACCCAAATAGAAAACACAGAGCACATTCCAAAGCTTCTGCCTTCTCTGCCAGGTAATAGTATCCACACCTTCCTGTTTACGTGGTCCCCTTCTGTAGAGGCATTTCCAATTTTTTCCAGAGGTTGTTAAATTGCCTCTGGCTCTCAGCCTTTTGGTCTTAATTTCCCCTTAATTAAAGAGGGGTAACCAAAGTGGTCCCTAGTAGTGAGCGAGAGAAATACAGGGCACAAACCAAAAAACACTCTGATGATGATAACTGGGCCCCATGGCTCTTAAATAACAACACAAATAGTCTACCCCCTGAATGAGAAGGCTCCCTGAGTCCACTTTTACAACAATTCAGGGTGACTACTGGGGCACTGGGCAATCCACACACAACACGAGGTGCCCACAGGGAGTGGGAGATAGAGGGTGAGGAAAGGCAAAGTTATTTGCTCATTTTCCCCTTCTAATCATGTCTCCCACCCCATGCAGTCCCCACCACATAGTTCTGAAGCTTCAAAAGGGTAGAAAAGGATAAATCCAGGCCATTAAAAGAAAATAATCAAAGCTATTGAAAAGATAAAACAAATGAGTCGCACTAAAAGGGCCGTCTGTGCAAGTAATAAGGTTGAAATACTGATACCGATTTCCTAGCCGAACAGCATTCCTCACACATGTGGTTTGTGTATCCGTGTCTGGGTGGGTGGTCTGGTGAGAAGTGCTAAACGCAGCAAGATGGCTTAGTTTTTGAGCAGTGGAGGGGAGCTTTGGGACAGGCTCAGCCCGTGGCATCTATAGTCCCTGCAACATAAAGAGGCTTTCCTTTTGCTTTGTTCCAGGATGGAAAGTTTTAACTTGGCTTATTCATTTAAATGTGAGTTTCTATTCTGCACAGAACCAATCAAAGGGTAGGGGTGTGTGTGCGAGTGTGTGTGTGTGTGTGTGTGTGTGTGTGTGTGTGTGTGTGTGTGTGTAAGAACCTTCTTGTCTCGCCCCAGCCCTAGGGAATGGGATGTGTGGCACAGAATGTAATAACTCTCCATTTGTTGGAATGTATTTCCTGGGTGCTAAGCACCTATTAACATCTCTTTTGAAAGTGACGCTGTTTTAAATAACACCTCACTCTAGCTAGGACAGGAAACAGCATTAAATTGTAGTCATGTGAATACAGTCCACAAGCCAGCCAAATAAAAGGGGACTCCCCCAAAAGCACATTTATACTAATGAGAATGCCAAATGAAGCACACTCAGCTCAAAGGGGTAGACTTGTTAAGGGAAGCTTCTTTCATTCAGGAAACATGAAGCCCAGCGATGGCTTTTGAGAGACACAAATTATTGCCAACTCACATCTGAAGACAGGTTGCTTCATGAATATCCCTCAGAATTGTTAGATGTTGGGAGTTTTATTCTGACTTTGAATCAATTGGGGGATAAATCGCTGTTTTCCAAATTACAGTATTTATTTGTATGCATGTTTGTTATCTGTCTCCCTCACTAGAACAGAAGCTCCTGAGGGTAAGGACTTTGTTTTATTCACAGCTGATTCCAGGACCTAGAAAAAATCCAAGACATAAAAGACACCTGTATTTGTCAAATGAAAATGTGGGAGCATTTTGTGGAACATGCACCTCTTTTGACATTTCATGAAGAATGGTTTTGCATTTAAGTTTGGAAAAACTTCCCAGTATATGACCCTCTTGGCAATTCATGACATGCTAATATACCTTTGGAGAGCCACATCTTCTACCAACAATCAAACTTGTTTAACTTTATTTAATGCAATATTTCTCAAACTGTATGTAATACAATAGTTATGCAAGATAATAGCTGTTTTGCATCTAAGAAAATGTTTCTCAAAATAGTTTTAAGCTATATTTCATTCTTCAAGGTTTACAACATAGTTTGGGTGGCAGAGTTTCAGAGGACAACACAGCTATTAGTATCTCCAGAAGTGGTTTTCTGGATTAGCTAACCATGTAAATTTTTGGCCAAACTAGACTTTTTAAATACAGGATTTCTCTGTGTTGCCGGGGCTGTAGTGCAGTAGCCATTCACAGGCATGTCATAGCATGGTATATGGCCTTGAACTCCTAGGCTTAAGTGAACCTCCCGCCTTAGTCTCCGAAGTAGTTGGGACTACAGGTACATACCACCATGTCTGGCAAACTGGAACATTTTTGAGAAGGAAATAGGACACTATTAATATTCATCCCAGGACAACATGAATAAACCAAAGCTGTCTCTGGCAAATCAGGGAATGTGGTCACTGTCGCTTCGAGGAACGCTTTGGGACACATGGAACTGAAAGTATACCCTTAGATTTCTCTTTCCATCACTTTATCATGTGCACTTATGCATATGATAAAAGGTGTTTGGTTGGGCTGTGTAGGGTAGAAAAATATCTTTCCTTATCCATTGCAAGGTTTGTGGCTGACACCCTTATATTAAAGATAAATTAGCAAGAGAAAAGCAGAGCAGATTCATTCAAGCAAAATGTTATGTGACACAGGAGCCTTCAGAAATCAAGGCCCAGGAGACCCAGAGGAAGCTCTGTTTTTATACCTAACTTTGATGAAGAATGGAGAGTCATGCGAAAGTATCCAAAAAGGGGGTGTGACCTAATGGCGATGAACTGGGGGCACTTAGCAAGGCCTTATTGTTTTCTTTCGGCCTTAGGGAATAGGGCAGGACTCCTTTGGAATGAGGATCTTTTTGACCTCCTTTCAGGTGAGGTAAGTCAGGAAATGTTTTAAATGACCAATCTTTATGGGAGAAATGTGGGTAAAAGAGTGATCTTTCTGCTTCTGAGTTTTCTCAGTTTCCTTCAGTTTAAAATACTCAGTATTCCAAGGGTGCCATGTTTGGGGATGTTGTGTTCTGAACCTTGACAGCTGCTGCTGTGTGGTAACAGTTGAGCATCTCCCTCACCCGCAGGATCCAAGATTGAAAGAGCATTATCAGTGTTGCTGCAGAGGCTTTGCAATTGATGAGGTCTCCAAGCCACCCCTTCCTTCCTCACCCTGCCCTTGTGTGAGCCTATCAATTGAATAGGTGAATAGGCTGTATTGAACATCAGTCCTGCATGCAAAAAGGATGCATTCCATATTTGAGATCTCTGACCCCGTTTGCTGAGCCTGTTGCATATTGAGGTTGTGTTTGTTTTCCTCACACTTGACACCTTTGAGGTGCCACCTCTTCATTTTCATCCCCCACCCCACCCCGAGTCACTCTGGCTTCCACTGCCATATCCTGGTAGAATTGCTCATCTGGCAGGTCCTCTCCCTGTTAGATCATGTTCTGGAATTTTGTAGATTTTCATTCTGTCTCCAAGTCCTACTACCTGATAACCTTTGATATTTTGGTGATTCCAAGTTGTATGGGCACAATTTCTAGCATAGATAGACCAAATGCTCAAAAAATGATGAACCAATGAAATAAATGGCTGTAAATAAATACCTTCCTTGGCTTGCAAGTAGATTGCTACTTTGATGCCAATTCTCTGCTGCCTCTTTCCTTAAAATTATGTCTTATTCTGCTACTATATTAAAGATAGTATAATATGAGAGGCAGAAATGCCACTTCTCTGCTGCCTCTTTCCTTAAAATTATATCTTATTCTCCTACTATATTAAAGAGAGTATAACATTAGAGGCAGAAAGATTTGGTTTTGAATGCCAGGTCTGTCACTCCTAGCCATATAACCTTAAAACAACATATTTTCTGAACTTTGTTTTTCTCATTTGTGAGATGAGATGGACAACGGACCTCTGTTTTAAGGTGATTGTAAAAATTAGATGTTTGTAACACACTTAGCACGCTGTGCCTGTTCCACAGTAAAGTGCTTAATAAATGCGAGTTACGATGCTGTTAGAGTCTGATGAGACAATTCTCTCAGTGAATTCTCTGTTCTCTTTAGTTGGGAATTTTGCCAATATGAAGGATTACACTGGTGCTGTTTGCCATTTGACCCCAAGTGCCTTCAGCCTGTCGTGATGTGCCCACTACACAAACAGCCATGATCATTGCCCTTCCTCAGGTGCACATTCTTGCAGGGCAATCATCAGGTATGTAACTGACTGCTGCTCCTTCAAAGCTGTTTTCAGCCCATGGGAATGAAAGGGAGTGAGTTCTCTTGCCTGAGAGCTAGGCCACATAGAACAGATAGAGTTGAACACATTTCTACTTGATGAGCTCAACTGCTAGAGGTAACACAGGTGAAGCTGAGGTCACAGGTTCAAGCCTCTTGTGAACCCACTGGTTTGCCCCCTTGCATGACTACACAGTTCCTGAGCCTACACAAACATGTCATGAATGGTGTCCTGGGTCACAGGAAGGACAGCATGGAGCATGCCCTTTCAAACATGGTTGCATAGTGCCTTCTGGAGAAGGGTGGGTATACAGTATGAGCATCACTGTCATCTTTACACAGCAGTGGCTTACCACTTTGGCGAGTGGTATTTGCGTGGGAAGCCATTCTCTCAAGGGTGTTGGGCATTCACCTGGAGTAAGCCCAAGTTGTGATCTTGGTTAGCCAGACGCTCTACTCATTTATTTACCATGTACAAGACCTTAGAATGATATCACTTTTTCTTAAGGCACATATACCACATAGAAATGGTCATTGTTAGTTTATAGGCTGTGATTTGCTTTATAGCAAGCACCTCAGTAACCTTTATTTCAGCATTATACTCTTAAAAGTTACACCACAGTTTTGAAGGGATGTGACTAGCCACATCATTTTACAGAGGTTGCAAATGTAGCCCTTTGCTATGTTGAAATGCTAATTTAGTCACTATTCTCTGAATTATTTTTTCTCTTAAATATTATGTGACGTGTTAGTTTCCTGTTGTTGTTGTTGTAACAAATTGCCACAAAGTTTGCAGCTTAAAATAGCAAAAGTTTATTATCTTACAACTTCAGGGGTCAGAAGTGTTAAGCAAGTTTTACTGGGCTAAAGTCAAACTGTCAATAAGGCTGCATTTATTTCAGTAGCTTTTCCGGGGTGGGGGAATCCATTTCTCTACATGTTTCATCTTCTAGTGGCTACCTGAATTCCTTGGCTTGCGGCCCCTTCCTCTAACTTCAAAGCTAGAAGCATAGTTTCTTCCATTCTCTCTCTGACTCTGAACTGTATCTGTCTTCCATCATTTTTCTTTTCCTGAGGCAGGGTCTTGCTCTGTCACCTAGGCTAGGTCTTGCTCGGTCACAGTGGCATGATCATGTCTCACTGTAGTCTCGGCCTCCTGGACTCAAGCAGTCCTCCCACCTCAGCCTTCCTAGCAGCTGGGACTATAAGCATACATCAGCATACCCCGCTAATTTATTTTTTGTAGCTATAGGGTCTTGCCATGTTACCCAAGCTGGTCTTAAACTTATGGCCTCAAGCCATTCTCCTACCTTGGCCTTCCAAAGTGTTGGGATTGCAGGCATGAGCTACCAAGCACAGCCTTTCTTCTTCTAATGAAACTTGAATTACCTTGGGACCACCCACATAATCTAGGAACATTTTCCTCAACTTTGCTCATTTGCCAGGTACCATAACATATTTACAGGTTCTAGGGACTAGAACGTGGTCATTTTGGGGAACCATTATTAGGCCCCACAGATGGGGAGGTGCTAATTTTGAAATCCCCATCCTTCGGAATGTTTAAGTAAAGTCTATTTAAATATCTAAGCAAAACTTACTTGACCCAATTAAAATTAAAGCAATTTGCTACTAGTTGCAGTTGTTCATAGTATCATAATTCATGATGATGACCGTGGTGGCTATTTCTTCAGAAGTTGGAGACAAACCCACAGTGAGACATCTTAAAAGACTCAGGTTTTAGCCATAGGAATGGGAGTCATTCATGAGATATTTACGGAGTGCCTACCATGTGAGGACCACTATCCTGAGGACCTTGTGAAAATGTAGCTGCTGTGTCTGGAGTATTTCCTTTACATTCTGCTGGTGGTAGAATCTCTTCACTCCTGAGCAACAATGTCATCATGTGGTTAGAACTTCTTTAAAGCTATATGGAAATCCTTAACTGGCAGACAGACTGAACAGCGCTTCTGGGGTCCCAGCTTCCTTAATCCCATTACAGATGGGACACTTATTAATTTGATCTGAATTTCACAGGCTTTTTAGAGAGACCTGAATCAATGGTTCAACTTAAAGCTACGCACAGGGAGCAGCCTGGAGCACTAGCCCAGCCACGTGCGCCCCACAGTCAATGTATAGCTGCTTTGTGCTTCTCTGGTTTGGTGAATAAAGATTAAAAGCTGATGACTCCAGCTTCACTTCATCTTAAACCACTTAATTCGGTGTTTCTCGTATGCTGAGCTGTGGTCGGGTTTCATCACCTAAGGAGCTTTTACAATCTCCTCCTCTTTGAGAGGTTCTGAGTCATAGCTTTGCATGAGGCCTTGGATACTAGCATTTTCAAATGCTCCCCAGATTATTCTAATATGCAGTCAAGGTGGGAGTGTAAAAGATAAAGTCCTGGTTCCCAATGCCAGGGATCCTTATTCAGTAAGCCCTAGGCTTCCTAAATTATGAACGTTCCTCTGGTGATTCTAATGTGCAACTATGTTTGGGGGCTACCATCCTAGCAACAATTCCTGCCCTTTTAGCTATCAGGGTACTGTTTTCCTTGTCACAAATGTAGATTCCTGAGGGCTGTGTCCATTCCAGGCTTTCTGACCTAGACTCTGGGAGCTGTGCCTAGAAAACTGCAGGCTTAACACCTGCTTCGGGTAATTCTTACCTGGGAGTGTAGGAAACATTTTGTAGTGGAGGCAAATAACTCGAAGCTGTGCCTTTACTTACTTAGAGCAAACTAACCCATAAATCCATTCTCGGTTCCAGCATTTGGCTGATTTTCCTTTGTGGCCAGTATTCCTGAGGCTGGGTTGAGAGTGTACGGAGAACAGGATTATGCGCTGGTGGCACAGAATGTTTTGGTCCCTGAGTAATTCTCCTCAGGCTTTCTGTGTTGATGGCTGCCTGGAAAGTAGATGTAGTTCCCTGTTAAGTTGTCTGTTAAGTTATCGATCAAAAAAGGTGAAGTCTTCTAAAGCACTGTACATAAGAAAAAGTCATATCAAATGCAACTCAATCTGGATAAAAATAAACCAGGATGCACCAAACGAACTTTCTCTGAGGAAGATAACTGTTGGCACTGAAAGCTTTAGTCTGTCCCGATTCAGAAACCCACACTAAGTATACATTTTTAAAGTTTCTTTTACATAATCAAATTTGTAGCAATTCTAGTATAAGAAGAAAACTTTATTTTTGTTTGAGTTTTGCCTTTTTAATTTTTAAAAATAGACACTTTTAAACATGCAGAAAATAGAAAAAATAGCACAATGAACACCCATATACACACCAGTTAGATTCATTAACATTTTGTCATACACGCTTCATGCACATTTTGCAAAACCATTTTAAAACATTTTGAGGGACATTATAACACCTCATTCCTAAATAATTTAGTATGCAAATTAATATATTCTTTTATAAACTGCATCCTTCTCACAGCTTATAAAATTAGCAATAATGATCTAATATCATTCAAAGTCTAGTCCATATTCAAATTTTCTCAGCCCCTTGAGCCCCCTGTTTTCTTTATAGATGGTTTTTCACCAAGGTCCAGTCAAAGATTCCACATTGCATTAGGTTATGATGTCTCTTAAGTAAATTTAAAAGAGTTACCCATTCCACCTCCTTTTTTTGGCAACACTGATATTTTGAAGCAATGACGCCAGTTACCTGCTATAACATTCTGCATTCTGCTTCTGTCTGATTTTTCTTTAGTGGTGTCATTTAACTTGTTACTCTATCCCCAGCATCTCCTGCAAACAGGAAATTAGATCTAAAGGCTTGACTAAATTTCAGTTAAACTTTTTTGGCCAGAGCACTTCATAGGTCAGAGAGTGTACAGTGCAGTATGTAGGTCATACTGCATCACAGATTAGAAAACATGCCTGGTTTTCTGACTAATAGTGATGTAAAATGTCAACAGAACCTAAGGAACTCTTTATTGTAAAAGTAGTTTTTCCACACAACCAACCAGTAAGTTTTTATTGAGATGATACTTTGATAACATGAGAATTCCTGTAGGGATGTGGCTCAACCTTTTATCGAATAGTTTTGGCATCAAAATGTCTTTAATACTTTTAACTTTTTAACATTTTAGTTTTTAAAATACTCAAAAACATTTGTTTTCCACAAACCGTAAAATTTTACAAAAGTAAGATTCACTTTTATAATAATGGCATATTTACTCATTAATTGGAATGTGAGCACCTTCCTTCTTTCTGATTTTCCAAACCCTGTATAGTAGCCAGTATGATAGCCTCTCATGTACCAAGAGATTAACATACTTCCTAAAATATTATCATCATCAAGAAAATCTAGACATGTGACAGGTGGTGGGGGCATTATTGGTGGTCCAGAAGGAAATGGAGGCAGCTGGCATGATAGGAAGTAGGGTGGTATGGGTGGTGGGCTATTGAATTTTAGATCTGACCTGGCTTTCCTGGTCCCAGTCCTGATGCTAGCATGGGGTTTGGTGGAGGGAGAAAAGATTTCCATGGAGTAGCTTTTGACCTGATACTACGTGGTTTGTTTCCAGGATCTGGAGTTCTCACTTTACTCCATTGAATCTTGACTTTCATTTTAATTCTCTTGAGCATTCTGTCCTATATTAGCTGCAGAGGTTGAAGAAAGTAGATCAGACAGATTTGCTCCTATTTCCATATCCAGTGTAAACCACAACACAGCTTCCTCTCCTCAGATCAGCAGAAGCAGTGGTAGCTGGGTAAATGCAACTGTCTTCTGACCAAATGGCAGAACATTTGTCCCCAACTTTTCACTACTTCAAGAAAGTTGCAGTATTCTTTTCTTGGCTTTTATTCTTCTGAGAAGATTTTCTATTAGGCATGCTTTTTGGTTTATCTGAAGTTTCACAAATGTCACCATTCTTTAGAGCGTGGTTAAATGAAGCCACAACTTTATCATCCACTTTTAGCAGTGCTCTAGCACCCCAAATGTCGGAATCATCATTCTGGCCTGAACCACACCAGAACCACACCAAATCCCCCAGGATGCCACAGCCACTGCTGGCACTGCCCATTGCCATCGTAAGCCTACTGCCAGTTCTACATTTCAATGAATGCATTACTTCCTACATACTTACTAACCATGGTCAAAAATTATTTCCTTGAGATGATATAGCCTTCTTCTTTGGTGGCATATATTAACTTTGTTAGTCTCAATATAACTCACAGTTTGGATTTTCAGGTTCAAGAATGTTTGTGCAGTGTTACTCATATCCTCCCTACAGGTTATTTTTCAGCACATTTTAGTCAAGTTATTGAACTATTGATCATGTCCCCACATCTAACCAATTTATAAAACTCAAAGTTATCTGCTCTGCAAGGACTCTTCACAGTCTTGATTACAGAGTTGATTTATGACCTAAAGAAACAGATTTTAGCTTAGGTTCTGGATATATTCCTTTCTGTAGGTCCAAGATGATGGTGATTTCAGTAAGTTGACTGAGCGGGAATAGAACTTTTTAAGTCATCCCAGTTTTATAGGATATAAGGCATTTCTTTTCCAAGGCTGATTATGAATTGTGCATTGAAATCTCTCAAAACAATAAGCCTGTTTCACAGAAACAAATTTTTGATGAATCATCAAATATTTTCTCTTTCTTCAAAATGAAGGGTATCCATGCTAAGTTACCTCTGATTTAAAGTAAAAGAATCATCAAACTTTCCACTTAATGAGTATACTTTGTAAGAAAGACATTTTCACTGATAAAGTGTAATTGCTACCTTCTTCTCTGAGCATTTCTTTTTGAAAAAGTGGTTGGTTTCACTCCTTGAGTGATCCCTAAGTTGATTTAACTCTGGGTCAGTTTGTCAATTTTAGTTGGTAATAAATGGGGAGGAAGGCAGATTTCTTTAAGGGCATAAAAATAAGATATTCATTTTAAAATCCTCTCCTCTTTCTCTTTGAATTGATTTGATACACCAGGAAGGTGAGTAGAGCTGATATATAGGATGGAAACCTGAATAATTTTGAAAAACTGTGTGGAAGCCTTTCTTTTGTCTTAAAGGAGGAATTTTGAAGAGAAGCCCACTTGCAAGGTTCTTGCTTGTCTGATGGCAAACTTAGGATGAAATGCAACCCTCTATTGTGACAAATATGCCTACTGTTTGGCAGATTTGCTTTTTCATCCCTCTGTGTGGCTTTTAATTGTGTGTGCTACTAACCTTCTGAACGTAGGTCCTTTTATTTTACACTGCCTATGATTTCAATAGCATGGTATAAATTACAGTTAAACCAATAAGTCATTGTGTCTCCTCCTGGCAGGTCCATCCCATGGTTATTCTTTCATAAGTTGTTGACTGGAGTGATTTGCCAGACTGCAAACTAGCTCTGAGGATCCCAAGTTGAAGAAGAGGCTCAATGCGGAACTTAAAGCTAGAGGGCAAAGAAACCAAAGGTTATGTGGGACACATGGACAGGTGGTATAAGAGAGTTGAGAGGGCAATGTAGGGATTTAAATGGAGTCTACACCAAGCATACATGTAACTGAAACTGTACAGGTATTCTAGGCAGAGGGACCAGTATGGACAAAAGGAAAAGTATAGAGCATTTGGGGCAAGTACATGTAGTTTGGTGTGACTTAAAGATGGAGTGTAAGTGGTAGGAAAGTAGGAGATAAAATTGGAGAAATAGGCAGAGGCCACATGATGTCAGACCTTGTTGCTAGACTAAGGAACTTGTGCTTTGTCCAGTGGATAAATGGGCAGCTATAGTGGTGGTGGAGGTTGGAACAGCATGAACAGCTTTGCATTGTGAAGTGAGATCCCATACTTCTCCTCCAGAGAGTATCTACTCTAAGTATCGTATGACTTCAAGCTTTGGACACTTTTAACATGAATCTTTGCATGTATATCCCACTGAGTTTTCATTACATTTTTAGTATATTGTATTACCTCTTGCTGTGTAACAAATTGCCACCCCTTCAAAAGTTGGCAGCTTAAAACAATACATATTTATTAGGCCAAGTGCAGTGGCTCATTCCTATAATCCCAGCACTTTGGGAGGCCAAGGCGGGTGGATGATGAGGTCAAGAGATGGAGACCATCCTGGTCAACATGGTAAAACCCTGTCTCTACTAAAAATACAAAAAAATTAGCTGGGCAAGGTGGTGCGCGCCTGTAGTCCCAGCTACTCGGGAGGCTGAGGCAGGAGAATTGCTCAAACCCAGGAGGCGGAGGTTGCGGTGAGCCAAGATTGTGCCATTGCACTCCAGCCTGGGTAACAAGAGCGAAACTCCATCTAAAAATATATATATATATATTTATTATGTCACAGTTTCTGTGTAATCTAAGTATGGCTTGGCTAGATCTTGCAGCTCAGGGCCTCTCCCATGAACGCAACCAAGATACTGGCCAGGTCATCTCAAGGTTCAACTGGGGCATGGGGCATGGTGTTTCCAAGTTTACTTAGTGATTGTTGGCAGGATTCAGTTTTTTCATGGGCTTTTGGACAGAGGGTCCCAGTTCCCTGCTGACAGTTGGCTGAGGGACACCCTCAGTTTCTTGCCACCTGGGCTTCCCAAATTGGCAGCTTGCTGCCAGTAAGAAAGAGGGTAAGAAAGAAAGCCAGTAAGAAAGAGAGTCTGCTAGCAAGGTGGAAGTTATAGTCTTTTGTAACCTAATCGTGGAAATAACATCCCATCACTTTTGCCATATTGTGTTCACTGGAAGCTAGTCACAATGTCCTGTGCTCACTCAGGTAGAGGTTCCCTGTGTTGCCATGTCAGTTGGAGGAATCTAGAATGTCATCTGGATGGCTGTCCCCTTTGAAGGCTTGCCTTCAGCGATTATATTGTTTCTCGAACCAAAAGTGCTGAACACCTAGAGGCACTTCCTGATATCCCAGACACTTGGACAAACCCAAGGAAGCAGGGCCACAGCGAACCTTTTGTTCCTAAATGGGGCTTCATTCTCCTCCAGTGAAGGGAAATGTGGCAGAGCTCTGAGGCCTGCATGGGGAAGGAAAAAGATTCTATAGAGGAAAATCTCTGCTGGGATTTTTTTAGACTGCTTGTATATGGCTTCACCAATTCAACTTTCCGGTTTGTGAATCATGGCCATTTGTCTTTCCCTCTGGGATGGTTTTAGTTTTGTTTTTTACTTTTTTGTTTGTTTGTTTTTTGGCTTTTGATTTTTTTTGAGACAAGTTCTCGTTCTTTCGCCCAGGCTGGAGTGCAGTGACATGATCTCAGCTCACTACATACTCTGCCTCCCGGGTTCAAGCGATTCTCTTGCCTCAGTCTCCTGAGTAGCTGGGATTACAGCCACCCACCACCACACCTGGCTAATTTTTGTATTTTTAGTACAGATGGGTTTCACCATGTTGGCCAGGCTTGGTCTCAAATTCCTGACCTCGAGTGATCTGCCCGCCTCGGCCTCCCATAGTGTTAGGTTTATAGGTGTGAGCCACCGTGCCTGGCCGCTGGGATGCTTTTAATAGCTAGAAAGCAACCCACCTCCTTACTGGCTGTTTGGAGGACACATTCCAACAACATATATTCCCTCCCAGCACTGAGGTGGCAGATTCTGCCCAGGTTTCTCTCTCATAACTGAGGATATTCCATGCAACTAGTTATATATGTCATTTGTAAAACTTTCCATTGGGATTGTGACTTTCTTTCAAATGTAACTGACCCTCCCCTGGCACTGTTTTCATACAGCTGTGTGTCATTGGCTGGCCCAGAAAAGATGCCACTATCTAAATCTGCTCTTATAGACAAAGCTAAAATTTCATTTCCAAACAAATGAATTTTATTCATTCAATAAACATTTATCAAATGCCTATGATAGGTCATTCTTGGTGCTAATCAGGGAGAATATAGCACAGTATATACCCTCTGGGAGTTTACAGACTAGTGTGTCCAAGGTTGATTTGTCTCGTTTTATATAATCTTTTCCCTTACACAAATAATTTGATCTAGTAAATGGTTCCAAGATACTTACAAATATTAACAGCAGCATCACATTGTTCCTCAAAATGTTGAAAAATTTATGTTATCTGTCCTGCACTTTAATGCTATGGTATATATTTAATGAAGCATTTAATTTGTTCAATGTCAAGAGTGAGGAGAGGAGTACCTACAAGGTAAGTCCTTTTGGAGGAATGTGAGTGTGCACAGCAGGTTCCAGACCCAGCTTCCCCGGTGATTTTTTGTTCATCTTCTTCCATCAGCTCCCACTTTGGTCAAATCACACCCAATTGAATGAACAGGGCAAAAATATTTCCCAAAAAGGCATTTTGAACTTGGAAATAGCAGTTGATGAGCCCATAGTGCTATTTGTACTTACTGGCTCTAAGACCCTAGTTGATTAACCTCCCTAAACCTGCTTCTCAACTGTAAAATGGAGAGAAGGAGAATTCTTTAATGCATTTATTTACTAAAAAATGTTTGATTGCAAACACCATTTTTTGTAGTCCTCAGGGATTTAAAGTGAACAAAAGTCCTGTCCTCCTCTAGCTACTTTCTAATTGGTGGAGACGATAAATATGTAGCAGGGTGCAATGTAGCAGGGTGCAATGAAGAGAAAATGGGATATAGGGTGTATATGGGATACATGAAGCATATGCAGTATAGCAGCATATGGGATATCGGGTGGAGATGGGGTTCAGTGTACATTGGGCAGCCATTTTCTCACTGAGAAGATGACATCTGAGAGTTAAAAAGACAAGCATTAGGGAAAGAGGGGAGTTGGTTGACAAGTGAGAGGAACAGCAAGACTAGCTGGAGTGCAGAATTGAAAGATGGCTCTCTAGAAAACGTGATCGGAGAGCTCACGGGGCTTCACGACAGCTGACAGTAGGGACTTTGCTTTTCTTCCGAAGGAGACAGAAAGCCACTGGAGAGTTTTGTGCTGAGAAATGTCATCATCTAACTTCTGTTTTAAAGATCATTCTGGAGTTTAGGGGTGGATCAAATGAAATAATGCCTGAAAATCAGCACAATGCCTGGAACTTGGCAAACTCACAACAAAGATTAGCTCCAGGGAAGAGAGGCCTGCAATTACACAGCATCAAGTCTTTAGGAACAT
The DNA here is from genome assembly GCA_004027715.1 of Plecturocebus donacophilus. Classification (NCBI taxonomy): domain Eukaryota; kingdom Metazoa; phylum Chordata; class Mammalia; order Primates; family Pitheciidae; genus Plecturocebus; species Plecturocebus donacophilus. The sequence continues at coordinate 8,490 of PVKP010018686.1, read as the reverse complement.
GTTTGCACATTTCTGTGTCCTTCGATCGTATAGACTCGGAGCCTAAGAAATGGAGGTTTTTTTAAAGGATGTTCACTCCATACCAGTGGGGTTTACCCACTTTCAGGGACGGCAAGGGGCGTAAATTGTAGGGAAGGCTTGGCTATTTAGAGTTTAGAGGCTCAGAATGATACCGTACTTAAGGATGTCTTTGGAGCAGCTCAGAGCATGCCCACGGAAGGCCGAGAGGCTGCCCTCTGTGCATTTTTGCGAAAAGCTCTGCATAGACTGGATTTACAAAGTGCCACCCCATCTGCTAAGCCACATAGGGATTCAGAAAGGCTGAGGCTGATGCTGATGGCATGGAGGCATGAGAAAACCAGTCGGAGATTGATGCAGAGGTGAAGGTGGGTGCTGAGCCACTGTGCCAGATTTAGTGTCAACACTGAATCGGGAGATAGGAAGGAGTTTAAACTGAGAAATAGCAATTGAGAGCTTGCTCAAGAGGTTTGCTGAGAATAGGTGCTTCTTAATAGATTAGGTTGTGACTGGAAATTGAAAATTAATACACAGAAAGAATCCAGCTCAGAGAAGGGCCACCTGCCTGCTCAACTCTGGCCTGAGAGATGGCCGTGGGGTTGGGGGCAGAGAGGATTCCTGTCTGCAAGTGTGAGTAAGTTTTAAGTGGAGGAGGAAGTGTCTTGGAAACAGTCCTTCATAAGTGTACATCCAAGGGGTAGTTACAGCAAGTTCTTGAGAACAGTGGGTCCCAGGATCCACCGCGTGCCCAGCAGTTTCTCTGCAATCTAGGAAGTTGGGCAATGGATTTTTTTCTCTGTCTTATCTGCAGAATAGAACGGATCCATGGGACATCACAGAGTGCCGAGTTCTTTCCGGCCACGTTGCCTCTTCTAACAGCATTTGCTTCGGTGGTGGTTTGACAGACTTGGGTATTTTAGCAAATGTGCAGGGCCCTAAGGTCAAAGAAAGCTGGGGTGCGCTCTGTTCCCCACCGTTCCCTTCTTGTACTCATTTCTGTTCTCCCAGGTTTCCCTCAGGTCTCTCCTTGTTCCTTCCTTTTCTCCTGTCGCTCACTGTTCTCTCTCATTTGCTTTCTTCTCCTGCCATTCTTTTATGCTAGATTTCTCTTCTTTAATCACCACTATTAAGCATTTGAAGCAGTGAGTAATGTGTGTGTTCGGCTGCAGTTGTTCCAAACATTGGTGGTTGCCATAGTGTTCCTTTAGCATGAGGCCAGGGAAGCGTAGAAGGCTTTTGTGTCTGCCCTGGGGAAGCAGGACAGCCTGCTGAAGGGGTCTGAGTGCAGAGCAAGAGGTGGATAATAATTTAGAAAGCAGGAATTTGTCTTTAGAGCTTTGGGGAGGTTTAGAAGAGGCTATTTATAATCCATCAGGGGATTAAAAAGAAAATAGGCAGGTTCTGGGATATTGCTATAGATCACCTAGACAAGATGAAAAGATAGAGCAGCTCAGGAAATGTGTTTACAGATAAGAGGCAAGTTTTAAAAGCAGGGCCATGGTCATGGGGACTTTGACTGATTGCACCTACTAAATAATGTATAAATGAATGTTATTCAACAACTAGAGATATTGACTGACAAAACAACAGTGGGCAAATGGAGGCGAAAACATAAGTCTTAGCAATAAATCTCCGTAGTACAGGCTCCGCTCATGGTACTCCGCTGTGGCCCTGGCCTTTCCCTCCTGTCCTCCAGCTAGGCTCCTTGCAGCTAGCTTTGGGGGAAGTTGATACATCATTCATTTGTGTGTTCATTTATTGTCACACATTTGAATACTGACTCTGGGTCAGGTTGGATGCATTTAGGAGAAAAGACTCAGCCTCTGCCCTGAAGGACCTCATGGGAGGCAGACAGGAAACAAACCCAGCTAACAAAAATAGGTTGATGAAACCTGGGGAGATGTAAACAAAATGTATTGAAACCTGGGAGGAACACCTCAATATCAGAAGTAACTCAGAACTAGGACCTGGTGTTTTAACTCCAATGGAAAGTGTCCTGAGGTATTCCTAAATGGCATGGAGAGAAAAAAATCCAGCAATATTTGACTTCCCTCTTTCCAAGCCAGGATTACATATTAAATATCAATAATGGCATATATTCAAAGTTCACTGAGAACCAGAAGTGGATCCAAAATGAATCCAGTCTTCATCATTTATTCATTTATTTCTCCCAGCCCACAAAATAAGCTTTTTTTTTTTTGAGACATGGTCTCACTCTATCACCTAGGCTAGAGAACAGTGGTGCGATCTTGGCTCACTGCAGCCTCAACCTCCCAGGCTCAGGTGATATTGTAGGTGTGCACCACCATTCCCGGCTCCTTTTTTTTTGTAGAGACAGTGTTTCGCCATGTTGCCAAGGCTTGTCTCAAACTCTTGGACTCAAGTAGTGATTCTCCTGCCTTGGCCTCCCAAAGTGCTGGGATTATAGGTATGAGCCACCATGCCAAGTCAACATTAGCATTTTTAAAAAAAATTTTTTGAGATAAAAAGATCCAAGTAGGCCAGACAATGGAGAGTTTCTTTCTTTTTTGTTAGATGGAGAGAATGAGAATGTGGCAAATTTGGGAGTCGATTTTTCTGTAGTTGGAGAAAACTTTGTTGATGACCAAGGCTTTTAGACTGAAGTTGGGTTTAACAATGTGGGTTGCTTCTGTGAGTCAATACTTTTAAGGTAATTCAATACAAAGACAGTGGGTAATACCTGGAGAATGGCAAGGACAACTGTTTCTCACAGTCAAACATACCCTTCTCTTTGAGGGTCAATAAACTGTAAGCCACCCATCTTCAGTGTTGTGGGAAATTCTTAGAAACCTCAGAATCATTTCATGAAGACCAGCTGGTATATGTTGGTTTCATAACAATCTCAGGCTTCTATTTGGCACAGAAGGTCTTCAGATTTCCATCTAGAGAACTACAGATGTCCAACCATCAAAAGTCCGTGGGTCATTGTTAAATGGCATCAAGGAGGAAATACAGGGGCTGCAGATAACCTGGCTGGGATTTTGATTATAAGCATTCACTTTCTAAAAGTGATTAGCAGTAATATTACGAAGGCTAGCAAAGAATAAAAGAAAACATTGCCCCAACAGAGAACAATTAAATTAGAATCTTCAGTGGTGGGATGCCAGGTACCAGCACTTTTGCAAGCTTCTCAGGTGACTCTAACATGCAGCTAACACCAGGCTTCACAGCCCTTGGGACTATTAATCTTGGACAGATGTGACTTAGTAACTGAGTTCCAGCATAATTTTCAAGGTGATAGTTGTACATGTTGCTCAGTGCAGAAAACATGGAATTGGGTTACTCTGAATCTGTTAGAGCAAGGTCCCCAAATGTTATTTGCTTGAAGTGTGGCTGAGTTACAACAAGCAGGTTGCTGTGGCAGAAAGTCTGAGTAGAATGTGAATGAGCACAGGATGCGATTATACCACTGGGGCTCACTAGGCTTTTCCTAGCTTCTGTTTTGAAAGTCCAAAATTGTTCTTCTCCCAGACAGGCATTTGAAAGGACTGGAAAGATTTGGATAGGTAGCCCTAGAGAGATAGACATTTGCTGAGTTGAAGCCAAGAATCGAGTCTCAGGCATGTGAAAATCTAATACAGGTAAATCTCCAACATAGGGCAGCACTAATTCCTGAGAAAGGTCATGAGTGAGCAGTATAAGCATGAACAAAGCCTTCAAGCCCAAAGCTTTGATTATGTAAAATAGCTATTTGTGGCACTTAAGTAGAGTGGTCACCCTGGATTTTCCAGTGGTTTAGATTTTGGCTCCATTTTCAGTGTGTTACATCAATGTCCAGTTTTTTGAAAGCTCAGTACTTGACGCCCAGTGAATATACTCATGTTGGTTGAACTGAACAAAAGTCCATTTCCTCCTCCAAGTTGCCTCTTATACACAGAAGCAAACTCTAGCCACTGAGAACCACAGGCACCCAGTGAGCTGAGGGCAGGGCACCCCAGGAATGGAGATCATGCCCTGTGGCAACCTCACTGGATATGCAAGGTGGAAACTGGCTTCCTGCTGGTGCATAAGCCATTTCCTGCCTTCCCTTCAGACAGCCCAGCTCTAAATCAACCTTTTCCACTACCTGGGCTTCCTTTTTGGGTACTATGACTATATCTCAGAGCAAAGATCTAGGCGTGGCTCTCCCATTCCTATTAATTTTAAGCATTGACATCTGCTTTGGGGCCCACACACCTGGCTCCAAGCAGTACTACATCCCCACTCCACAGCTGTGGTTCCCCATATGACCCCGCCATCCCTATGGGATAAAAAAATTACCTTGAAAGAGTACTTGTTTGCATTATTCCCCTGGAAAGCAGGGTGCATTATTTACCCATCTATTTTGGTGAAGAAAGGCAGCTGTTTTAAGCTAAACTAGTGGTTCTCAGCCCTGGCCGCACCCATGCCTAAACTCCACACCCCTTCCCATGATCTTTTGTAGAAACCTCAGCTTAAGCTTTTGTTGCTGTCTTGAAATCACATGACTAGTGTTTTTTGCATTTCTTGTAGGATCATTAGCTCATACAAGGGTCATCAGGGAAGGAGCCACCCAGCTTCCATCTCTTTCTGTGGAGCAGCATAATGACTATGTGCACTCCCTGCAGGGAGCCTCAGGAACTCAGACCCACAGGGGACTGGTGTGAGGCTCCTCGTTTCAAATATTCTGTTCTGTTTGCACGAGAATCTATCTGAACATAAGGACCTTCTGTTGGCAGCTTAGATCCTCTATTATGGCAAAGGATTGGCTCCAACTAAAGAGAGCCAATTGCTGGTGGAAAATACGATTACCAACACAGAGGCAGCTGCTGTTGCTCTTCGTTTTTCTAACTTTCAAAAGTATAGGACAGATAGTTAAAGCCTCCAACAATCTTATTCCTTTCTGTCCCATTTCATTTCACCAAGGGTTTAAGGTTGCTACACTCCAGGTAACATCTTAAATGATCATATTCAAAGCATAACGTCATACATGGATAAGAGTAGCAATTTTTTTTGGAATCACTATGCAAACCTGTCTCCTTCATTCAAGGTTACAGCTCTGCAGTGTTTTGGCTTCTCATAGCATGGCTCCGATGTGTGTCTTCTGTATAGCACCTCTTGGCTGATGAAAAGTTTGAACTGAAAAGGCCCCAGTATCTGTTAAGACAATCCTGTTAACCTGTTATTACCTGCCAATTACATTGTTCCTTGTTTAGAAATCCAGTTGAAAGAGGCACGCTAAGAACTCCATCAGGAGTAGCTGGTGAGAGTTTTTGTAAGTATGGATAGAGAATCTGCCTACAGCAAGTAACACCAGTGCTGGCATGCCCAGAAAATTCCAGCTGGAGGTGGGAGTCAGTGGCATTTGGCAAAGTTACCCTCTTGACCTAATTGTTTAATTTTGATGGAAAAATGTATTTTGTTTGTATGTATTTTTTTTTTTCAGGGAGCCACTATGGTAAGTCTTTCCAATACAATTTCCACTGAGACTTCTCTTATTCGGCTCAGTTTCCTCTTGGGCTGAGGCTGACAGAGGCATGGTTGGTGGGAGAATCTGTCACCCTGTGGAACTGAACAGCCTTCGAGATAAAGCTGCTTGCTGGCCTTTCACACCCAAATTGCCTGAAATTTGGTCACGTCCCAGCCAATGTCCTCTGCCTTTTTGTGCGTTCCAATGCGAGGGGAGAATTAGAAACTGTGAAGAGTGGGTACACTTTTTCCCACTGTGCAGTGAGATGGGAATTTGGTTACCTTAAAAAATCCATCTGTATTCCTATTATCATGCAGATGAAGTCAAAAGGAGTATATAAAATAAATTTATAGTTTTGCATTTAAAAGAGACAGAGACAGAGAGAGAAAGAGAGACCTTTGGTCCTTGCTATTTGTTTGACATCTGCAGTCCTGCTGGCCCGCTAGCTTGGTGAGGGCAGCTGGCAGGCAAGCCTGTGTGCTGGTGTAGCCAAGCCCCTAGCACAGCTCATAGTAGGGGCTCAGTAAATGTTGAATTAATAATTAAACTCCATATCAAATTTCCTCTTTGTCTGCAGTCTTGAAATTCATATGCATCTTAAGTTTCAAAGCACTGAGTGAATATAGCTTGCCCTAAAGCAAACAAACAAAAATAGCATTGCTTTGAAAGATCTCGTTTGGCACCTTAGTTACCACAAGTGCTCATTAGGGCTTTCTTTTTTTTCTTGAAGGTGTACATTTGGCTAAGAGTGTGTAAGTGGGTTATGAGCCTAGCCAAATGCCTTCTCTCTTCTGTACTTGAAGCCCTGTTCTCCCAAGCTGAAGAGTAGATGACTACAGGGAAAATGTGACTCATAGCAAGTGTTGTTATTAAATCACCTTGAAGTGTCTCTTGTAAAAGATAACTCCCTGCATTGTAGAAATATCTTTGACAAGAGAGGATTAGGGTGAAATTGCAATTACCTTGACATAAAGGAATGAATTAACTTTCCAACTTGCATTTTTGCAAGGCATAGATTCAAGCTGCTTGGAATATAAACATTGAACACATTCACAATAGCTTGGGGCACTTGAAAATTCAAAAGATGGGCAAGGAGCCCCAAGATGCTAGGCAACTTCAGAGGTATTTCTCACCACAGAGGGAGTGCCTGCCTGGACAGAAACCGCCAGGGCAGTTTTGCAGCCTCTGCTAACGTGTCAGTAGGGTTTAGGGGACCGTCAGGACAAATGCCTCCTGGAGCTGATGCCTGCAGGGCCTGCCTGGAGGAAATAGAGGAATGCTCTTCTAAGATTTCACTTCCAAAACTCCCCATTGACTTGACTCAGCAAATATTGACCGAGCACTTCCTATGCATTGGGCTGTGAGTTCAGGCAGTCTTGGCTGTCAGGGACTTGGAAAAGTCAGACATTAAACAAATCGTGTGGGCATGAACCTCACTCAACAATTCATGTGCGAAAAGACACACTTTTGTTTGTTTTCTGTAAATCAAAGCTGACCGTAAGCTCTCATCCCGCCAGGGTCGCAGGAAATTCCAGCTCCCAGGTTTGCACCACACGCCCAGGGCCTTCAGGAGGATTCTGAAAACACAGGAAGGGCCTCTGGTTTCTGGTCCATCATAGCTGCTGCCCATGTCTCTATTTTACTTCAGGCCCTAGATGGGCAAGGAGGCCAAGATGTGAGGCAGCTCAGTGTGTTCTACTGTGTCAATGTGACCTGTGGGCGTGTGAATCTCCACCCGAGCTGGAAAGTCCATGGCAAGGTCCTGGCTTCCTCAGGTGCTCAGCTTGGCCAGCTCTCTGAGGGCTTTTCATGGCTCCCTAGGAATGCTTCTGTCCAAGAAACAGGCAAGTTCCATCCAGTGATGGTAGGGGCGGTCTACAGCATAGAGTCTGAGCCACCCTTGGATGACAGGGGTATGGGTACCCTTGTCCAGCTTCTGATAGGGGACTGGGCACTTCTTGTCCACCTTCTTTCCTCTATCGTCTGTCATACTCTTAACAGCAGCCATGTCAACATATGACTTAAAATTGTTAAAAAGCCCAGCACTTTGGGAGGCCAAGGTGGGAGGATCACTTGAGGCCAGGAGTTGGAGGCTGCAGTGAGCCATGATTGTGTCACTGCATTCCAGCGTGGTGACAGAGCAAGACACTGACTCAAAAAATATTTTTTTTAAAGACTGAATTTTGAGAAAATGTGATCGGGGAAAACGATTCCACTAACCCTTGGCTACACTTCATTCTGGTCTCTGCTAAGCTCAGCATCTGTCTACTGTTATCCACCATGAGAATGGCTCTTCTCTGTCTTCCTGTCATGGAAGGAAGGGCTCGCTCCCTTTGCCTCGCCTGCAGAGGACTGGGTGTTTTACAGGAAGAGCAACATTTTTCTTCAGCTTCCACTTTCCGTCTGGAAAAATCCCCACAGCAAAGGAGTACAAAGCCAGGCACCTGGTAGAAATGAAGAAATGGAACAACAGAACACCCATGAATGAATGGTTCAGTAGGCTGTCCTACCAGGCCCCAAGTCACAAAGCGCATGAGGGTAGTGAAAGAGGAATGATCTGCAGCCAAAGGGCACGTGGTGGGGTGGTCTGAGGGGCCAGAGAAGGCCTCCTGGAAAACGTGATGACTAGGATGAGGTCTCTGTGCGACCCCCGGTTGTGGGACCCCAACCCACGGAGGCAGGCACCCAGTAGACATGAGGCAGGATGCATGGTGGCTGGTACCGACTTTATTGGGATCTCCGGGCGACTCAGGCGGGCAGGGAGGAATCGCGCACGCTTTCCTTGTTCGGTCGGCTTTATAGGGGCAGAGGGCCTGGGGCGGTGGGAGAGCAGAGGTGGCGGGTGATGATTGGTTAGTCCCGGTTGCCGGGCGGGGAGTTTGCCGGACGGGAAGTTTAGTGGGCAGGAAGTTAGGGGAGAGCTAATAAGGCAGATGGTGATTGGTCAGGTTCTAGGCAGGAAGTCTGCTGGGCGGCAGCTGAAGGGGCAGGTGGTGATTGGTTAGGTGGTTGCTAGGCGGAAG
>PVKP010018685.1:0-43839 GCA_004027715.1 Plecturocebus donacophilus | reverse complement strand
CTATAGTCAAGGTTGCATTTTCTTTTCTTATTTTTTTTTCCAAGATGGAGTCTTGCTCTGTCACTCAGGCTGGAGTACAATGGTGTGATCTAGGCTCACTGCAACCTCTGCCTCCTAGGTTCAACCAATTCTCCTGCCTCAGCCTCCCGAGTACCTGGGATTACAGGTGCCCACCACCACTCCCGACTAGTTTCTGTATTTTTAGTGGAGATGGGGTTTCACCATGTTGGCCAGGCTGGTCTCAAACTCCTGACCTCATGATCCACACACCTCATCCTCCCAAAGTGCTGGGACTACAGGTGTGAGCCACCATGTCCAGTCAAGGTTGCATTTTCTAATGTAATAGTTAATATGTTCAAGACTGTGTATATATATATGATGGATAAATACCTTGCAGTATAACCATATATAGCAAGACTTTGACTCTAAAAAAATTATTTTTTAGTTTCCTCTATTTTGAACTTTATGAGAAGTGTCATGCTAGGTATAGTCTTCTGTAACTTTTTCACTCATTGTTTTTGAGATTTATTAATGTAGATTCAGGTAACTATGGTTCATACATTTTCATGGTTGTATATTTCACCATGTGAACAATCCATGATTTGCTTGTCCACTCTTTGTTGATGGGCTGTTGGGCTATTTCCAGTTTTTTATTATTATGAACAATGTCACTCTAAACGCTCTCGTTTATCTATCTTGGGGCACATGTGTAAGGGCTTCTTTAAGGGAAATAACTAAGAGTAAAATTGCTGTGCAGGATGTTGCATGCTCAACTCTCCAGGATAGTGTCAAATCAATTATCAGAATGGTTGTACCAATTTATATCCCCAATAGAAGTATAAAAAATACAGATTCTCGTTAATTCCGGGTATTGCCCAACTTTGTAACTTTTATTTAAAAATTATTTTTATTATTTTGAGTCAGGGTCTCACTCTGTCGCCCAGGCTGGAACATAGTGGCTCAATCATAGCTTACTGCAGGCTCAAGCTCCCGGGCTCAAGCAATCCTTGCCGCCTTAGCCTCCTTAGTAGCTGGGACCACAGGCACACGCCATCATACCTGGCTAATTTTTTTTTTTTTTTTTTTGGGAAATATGGAGTCTATGTTGCCCAAGCTGGTCTTGAACTTCTGGCCTCAAGTAGTTCTCCTACCTCAGCCTCTCAAAGTGCTGGGATTACTGGCATTGAGCTACCATGCCCAGCCCAGACTTCAAACAGTATCACACTGAGATCTTACATTGATTTTATTTTTTAATTTTGAGATGGAATCTTGCTCTGTCACCAGGCTGGAGTGCAGTGGCACAATCTCGGCTCACTGCAACCTCCACCTCCCAGGTTCAAGTGATTCTCCTGCCTCAGCCTCCCGAGTAGCTGGGATTACCGGCATGCACCACCACGCCCAGCTAATTTTTGTATTTTTAGTAGAGATGGGGTTTCACCATGTTGGCCAGGTTGGTCTCGATCTCTTGACCTTGTGATCTGCCCACCTTGACCTCCCAAAGTGCTGGGATTATAGGCGTGTGCTACTGCGCCTGTCTGAGATCTTAATTTTATATTTATTTAATGACTAATGATGATGTACCTAATTCCCAATATGGTAATTATCTAATTCCTAATGATATTGCACATCTTTTCCTATATTTATTTACTTGAGTGTCCATTTCAGGGAAACACTTCTTTTTGGTTTCTTTCCCCTATTTTCTTTTGGATTATATATCCCTTTGAAATTGCTTTCTTCAGTTCTTTTTGTATTCTGGATACTGATCTTTTATTGGTTATGTACACTAAAAATCTCTCACCCTGGTTGTGTCCAGGCGGGCTATGTGTTGAATTGGAAAGGGTACATTTCCTTGAAAGGCAGCAGCTACTACTCAGCACCTGCCCATTGTTGCCATGGACATGTGGACCCAGTGTGACTACGTCTTCCAATTCAAAAGAAAAAGATTTATGTAAAATCTCCCAGTTTTTAAATATTTTCCAGATGTTCTCTTTATCATGAAATGGACAAAAGGCCTAGGACAGAGCCCCATGAAACTCTCACATTCAAGGGCCCACAGAGTTGACTTAAGGAGTGGCCAGAGACGTGGGAGGGCAGCCGGGAGAGTCATGCCATGGAGCCATAAAGCGTGAGCATTTCCAGACAGAGGAGACCAGCGACAGTGTCAGCTATTGTTGAGTACCAACACCTGAAGTTGCTTTTTATTCCTGGAGACTGGTAGAGATTTCAAGTGAAGGATTCCAATAATTTTCTGGAGATTCAATTTAAATATCCAGTCTATCTGGACTCAAGCTCCAAGATGAGTGGAAAATGTCTTTCTTCCAAATTGACTACCATTTTGCTTCTCTTCACAAACAAGAGTTCACACCCTGTACAGAAGGTTCAAGAAAATACGTTAGTCATGTCCATTCCTTAAGTTGACCTTGTCTTGGGTTTGAGAGCATTGGTTTGCTGTTGCAGTTGTTACAAACAGCTTCTACTGTGCAAATACAGTGCAACCATGTTTGTGAGGCATTAGGCCAATGGGTCGGGGTATTTGGAGGGGTTACTTTAACCTATTGCTCTCCATAGAGGGAAAACTCTCAGGTTTTACATACTCTGCCTCCAAAAGGCCAGGGAGGGCAATGATCTTTATTTGTGGGCAATACCATCATATGTAACTGATGTGCTATTTTCTTTGTTTGCCAGTTAAGCGTATATGGAAACTCCAGCTGGCACTTTGATGAAGTGCGAAACCAGTGTTATTTTCACCAGTTTATGAAAGAGCAACCTGATTTAAATTTCCGCAATCCTGACGTTCAAGAAGAAATAAAAGTGAGTATAGACACCCACAAAGACTTCTGTATTAATGGAGGTTTAGGTAGTTACTTGAAACACTTTATATTGCACAATAATTGTGCAGGCAAAAATCAAGCCTCAGTTAAATTCAGGGATTAAGATGTCTGGTGCAAATGTAGACTCTCAGATGTGTTTGTGGGTCCTTCCTTCATCTAACCTAGAGTACTCTAAATGGAAGGGGTCAGAAAAACCTGCCACCCTAGCTCCCAGTTGCCCCGCCGCCTGTGACAGTGAGCCGGTGCAGGGAGGTGGGCCATTTGGGGTTTGGCTCCTGCATCTGCAGTGGGCCTCTTGATGAGTTATTTGGCTTTCATGTCTCGGCTGTCTCATCTATAAGACACAGTTGGTGGCAATTTTTGTCTTATCAGGCTGTTTGGAAGATAGATGAGATAGCTCATGCACAACACTTCTATACTCATTCAGTAAATATTAACATATTGCCTACCCCGTGCCAGGCCTTGTTCTAAGCACTGGGAATGCAGCATTGAATAAAAGAAGCCGTACCCTCAAGAAGTCCCCAATATACTGAGGGGAAAGCAGGCAATTAACCACTAAATATACATACATGTGTCAGGTGGTGGTGAAGGCCAAGGGGAAGGGACATCGGAGTGCCAAGTACAAGTGGCTCTTCTCTATAAGGTGTGTAGGAGATGCCTTCTTATGATGAGATGCTGTTTGGACAAAAACCTGAAGTGGGAAAGGGAACCATGTGACTCTCTGGGGGAAGAGAATTTCAGGCAGAAGGAAGAACAAAGGCAAAGGTCTTGAGGTGAGAGTGTGGTTTGTGTGTTTCAGGGATGGCATGGAGGCCAGAGGGTAGGGGTGCCAAATTTAGCAAATAGAAATACAGAATACCCAGTTAAATTTTACATGAATAATGCAACACTTGGGACATACTGCTACCAAAATATTGTTCGTTGATTACCTGAAATTGAAATGTAATTGAGTGTCTTCTATTTTAACTGTCAACCCTACTAGTATGCTGGAGTGAAATGAGTGAGGGCACTGAAGTAAGAGCTGGAGGCTGATCAGTTCTCACAATACAGTTCACAAAATGTATCAGCCATGTTCTTGGTCTTGTTCTTGCTGCTCCTATGGCTACAGTGGGCAGGAATTTCACTAGGGGAGTCCTCTGAGCCAAGTAGGTGGGGAGGAGACCCAAACAGAACAGGGAGCAGTGGGTGCCTTTCCACAGCTCACCGTGTCAGCCAGATAGAGCAGATGCAAGCTGTCATGTCGGAGTCACTAGAACCCTTGGTTTAGTTTAGTTTTGTTTTAAAATCACAGTTTAATTGAGATATAATTGACATACCATAAAATTAACCCCTTTCAAGTGTGTAATTAAGTGGTTTTAGTGTTTTCACAGAGTTGTGCAACCATCACCACTAATTTCACTTTTTTTTCTGAGACAGTCTCTCCCTGTCACCCAGGCTGGAGTGCAGTGGTGTGATCTCGGCTCACTGCAACTTGCACCTCCCAGGTTGAAGTGATTCTCGTGCCTCAGCTGGGATTACAGGCGTGTACCACCATGCTTGGCTGATTTTTGTATTTTTGCAGAGACAGGGTTTTGCCATGTTGGCCAGGCTGGTCTCGAACTCCTGGCCTCAAATGATCCACCCACCTCAGCTTCCCAAAGTACTAGGATTACAGATATGAGCCACTGCAGCCAGCCTGATTTCAGAACACTTTTATCTTCTCAAAAAGGAATCCCATATCCATCAGCAGTCACTCCTTATGGTCCCCTCCCTTTCTTCCCCCAGCCCCTGGAAACCACAAATCTACTTTCTGTCTCTTTACCCAGCTAAGCCTCAGTTAGATAGGTTTTGCCTATTCCGGACACTTTATATAACGGAATCATGCTATATCTACATATCCATGGTAGGTATCTATATCTATGTTTATTTGAGAAACTGCCAAGTTGTTTTTCAAAGCAGCTGCACCATTTTACATTCCCAGTAACAACATGTAAGGGTTCTTATTTATTTATTTGTTTATTTTTTGAGATGGAGTTTTGCTCTTGTTACTCAGGCTAGAGTGCAGTGGCGCAATCTGGGCTCACCGCAACCTCCGCCTCCCGGGTTCAAGCAATTCTCCTGCCTCAGCCTCCCGAGTAGCTGGGACTACAGGTGCGTGCCACCACGCCCAGCTAATTTTTGTATTTTTAGTAGAGACGGGGTTTCACCATGTTGACCAGGATGGTCTCAATCTCTTGACCTCGTGATCCACCCACCTCAGACTCCCAAAGTGCTGGGATTATAGGCATGAGCTACCGCACCCGACCAAGTGTTCTTATTTCTCCACATTCTCACCAACACTTGTTATTGCATGTGTTTTTTATTACAGTCGTCTTAGTGGGTATGAAGTGGCATCTCACTGGTTGTATTTGCCAAATGGCTAAAGACGTTGAACATCTTTTCATGTGCTTATAGTTCATTCATATGTCTGCATTGTAGACATGTCTATTCAAATCCTTTCCCTATTTTATTTTATTTATTTAGAGACAGAGTCTGGCTCTGTCTCCCAGGGTGGAGTGCAATGGTGCAATCTCAGCTCACCACAACCCCTGCCTCCCAGGCTCAAGCAATTTGTGCGTCTCAGCTTCCTGAGTAGCTGGGACTACAGGTCCACGCCACCACGCCCAGCTAATTTTTGTATTTTTTTGTAGTGACTGGGTTTTTCCATGTTAGCCAGGCTGGTCTCGAACTCCTGATCTCAAGTAATACTTCTGCCTTGGCCTTTCAGAGTGTTGGGATTACAGTGATGAGCCACCGCACCTGGCCCTTTGCCCATTTTCAAATAGGTTTGTCTTTTTATTATTGAGTTGTAAGAGTTCTTTCCTTTGTTTTTGTTTTTGTTTTGTTTTGTTTTGTTTTGAGACAGAGTCTTGCTCTGTTACCCAGGCTGCAGTGCAATGGCATGATCTCGGCTCACTGCAACCTCCACCTCCCTGCCTCCTGGGTTCAAGTGACTCTCCTGCCGCAGCCACACAAGAAGCTGAGATTACAGGCGCGCATCACCATGCCTAGCTAATTTTTGTATTTTTAACAGAGACAGGGTTTTACCATATTAGCCAGGCTGGCTCGAACTTCTTGGCTTCCAGTGATCTGCCCGCCTTGGCCTCCCAAAGTGCTGGGATTACATGCGTGAGCCACCATGCTTGGCCTCTTTACATATTCTTGATACGTGATTTACAAACAATTTTTCCCATTGTGTTGGTGGTCTTTTTACTTTCTTGATGTTGCTTTTTGAAGCACAGGAGTTTTTCATTTTGATGATGTCCAATTTATTTTGTTCTTTTGTTGCTTGTACCTTTAGCGTCATGTCTAAGAACCGTTGCTTAATCCAAGGTCATGAAGATTTACTCATATGTTTTCTTCTGAGTTTCATGGTTTTAGTTCTTACATTTTAGGTTGTCTGGGATCCATTTTTTGTTAATTTTCATATGGGGTGAAGGTAAGGAGTCCAACTTCTTTTTTGGCATGTGGCTATTCAGTCATCCCAGCAATGTATGTTTAAAAATACTATTGTTTCCCTATGTCTCACACCTCTTGTTGAAAATCAACTGACCATAAACGCACAGGTTTATTTCTGGACTCTCAGTTCTTTCCCATTCATCTCTGTGTCCGTCCTTATGTCAGCGCCACACACTGAATTACTAGCGCTTTACAGTAAGTTTTGAAATCAGGAGGTCCTACAACTTCGTTCTTTTTCAATATTGTTTGACTATTCCAAGTCCTTTGGATTTCCATATGAATTTTTGAGTCAGCTTGTCAATTTTTGCTAAGAAGCCTTCTGGGGTTTTGATAGGGATTGCATTGAATCTGTGTTTCACTTTGGGGAATATAGCCATCTTATATTAAGTCTTCCAATCCATGAACATGAAATGTCTTTCCATTTATTTATGTGTCCTTTCATTCCTGTCAACAATGTTTTGCAGTTCTCAGAGTACATCTTATACTTCTTTTATTAAATGCATTCCTATAGAGCACTTAGTTTTAAGACTTTTTTTTTTTTTTTTTTACTACATATGTTTGGTGTTTCCAGAATTTGTATGAATTGCTTTGGAATCGGTTCCAGAAGTAAGCGCTATGAGTGAGGGCACCTTGCCTCCATGGGGTTGCGGGGTTGTGGGGTGGGTAGTTGTAGACATGGTCAGCAGACTAGCTAGCTGTTAGCTTTAAACTTCTGTGGTAGCCTGTGGACTCTCCTCTTCTTCATCACCAAAGTTCCTTTGCACATTCATACCTAGTGCTCTCTCCACACATACTAATGTGCCAAGTGCTGTACCTGGATAATTTAATGCTCAGAATTAGCCTAATTTATGAGGTTTTATGATCATTTTACAGAGAAGGAAATTGAGGCTTAGATAGGTAAAGTCACCAGCCTTGGGAGTCATGGAGCAGGATTGAAATCTAGACGCTGGGACTTGAGTTCATGCTCTTTTTTAGTGTATGTGCTGCCGAAGCGAGCACGAGTTCATGCTCTTAACCACAATCCTACACCTGTTTTGAGGAAATGTGTGTATTTCCCTCTCCATGCTTCACTTTTTCTGCAGTTTTTTTTCAAGGAAGTTTTCAGTTACAAATTGATCAATATGAGTGTAAGCCAGTTGGTTTACAGGTGGTTTATCAGGCAGTGGATTTTTCCAGGCTCCTTGTGGCAATAGTGATTAATTGTCTGGGATGTTTAGAGAAATGTGATAAATTTTGCCAAAATGTGCCAGCCAATACATTAATTATGTTTTTGACTAACCCAGCTGTGCTCTTCCAGATACCCAAGCAGTAGCGTGTGTGGATAGGATCCTTATTTAGTGGTCCTTCAGGCTGAAATCCCTCACGTGATGAAATATCACTGCCTCCGGTTGAGAGATTAGACTTTATTTGCAAGACTGGTTTAGAAGATTTATTATTAGAAGTAAATAAGAAACGCTGAGAAGCTGAGAGGAAAGCCTCTTTGCTCCTGGAAAGGGACCTTTGGCATGAAGGAGACTTCTGGCACCCTCCTCCCCACCTTACCCCCAGCAGCGCTTATTTCTGCAGTAGTTAAGCAGGTTAATAATTTGCAGCTCAGAGGGTTTGTCGGGAGGAGGCATTTGGAATGACTCTTGCTTGCATACCAACTTGTATTCCTGGAGCCTGAGCCTACTTCCTCCCTGCTCCTATCAGATTTTGCTTTATCTGCACAGGGGGAGGCTGGCATGCAGAGGAAATCCAGTGCAGAGCACCCTCTGCTGTTCTGTTTCTCCTCCCCTTTGCACTGGCCATCAGAGGACTTGGCTCTGCTCTGAACCTCTCGGGGTTGAGAGCTTTCAGCTGGAGAAATCAGAAAGCCTTCTCTGAAGTATTAGCAGTGTATATTTGTTTAATATTTTATACTTTTCCAGTCACTTTGGTTTTTACTGGTCCTCCAAATTTCTTATTTGAAAAATGAGGAAGCTGAGGCACAGAGAGCTGAAATAATCCAGCGAGTTAGCAGCATGGCAAGGAAGAGACTCCAGATGGTGTGGGCTCATGTCTGGGGTTTGGAGTGATCCTGGACCTGCCTTATGGGAATGCTGAGCCCCAGAGTAGGGACCGCTGGGGAGACACAGCTGAAGAGGGAACCCAGAGCACAGGTGTAGGCTCCATTCTGTTCCTACTAAGCTTGATACTGCTGGAGGCAACAGCTCAATTCCAAACACAATTCGCTCACTGCCTGCTTGATTAGCCAGCTCTATGCTTGATAATAATAATTGTGCCCATTTATTGCACCTCCTCTATACCAGGCACTTTATTATAATCATTCACTCATTTAACAATATGTATTGTGTGTTGACCCCGTGCTAAGGGTGTAGGGGCTGGTAAGATAGACACCTCTTGTGGCCGTCCTAGGGCTTATATTCTGGAGTGGGAGGTGGACAATTAAACAGGCAATTACAATAAAATGTGCCAAGCGGTCATGACAGTAGGAAGTAGGAATACACAGGACAGCGCCTAATCTGGACTCATTTGCACAGAAGGTGAGACACCGGAGGAACAGGCATGAGCCAAGTGAAGAGGCATGGGTGGGACTGTTTCAAGCGGAGGAAAGCCCGGATCTTGACACATTAGAGGTGCTGGGAGTTGTCCCATGTCACTGGGATGTGATCTATAGAGCAGGGAGTGACCTGATGAGACTAGAGAGGCCACCCGGGCTAGGTCAGGAGCAGCACCGAAGGCCCTGTTAAGGATCTGGGTTAATAAGTCTTAGGTAGGGGCATGATTTTTTTTTTTTTTTTTCATTTTGAAAAACTGGTCTGGTTTTGGAGAAGGGGTTTGAGTAGGGCAGGTTTGGAGGCTGTGTGGCCAGGGAGGAGGATGGTGCAGTAATCAGGAAAGAAATTCTGGTGGCCATAGGCCAGTGATGGAAGCATGGAGGTGCAGAGAAATCATCAGGGCTCTGAGATAAGTGCCCTGTGACTTCCAGGTTTCAGATTTGAATATGGGGTGGGTGGCGGAACCATTCTCTGAGATGGGAAACACAGGAAGAGGTAGGGAAATGTCTAATATATGTCGAGTTTGAGCTGCCTGTCGGATACAAGGATACTGGCTGGGTGTGGTGGCTCACGCCTGTAATCTCAACACTTTGGGAGGCCAACGTGGGGGAATCACAGGGTCAGGAGTTCAAGACCAGCTTGGCCAACATGGTGAAACCCCATCTCTACTAAAAATACAAAAATTAGCCAGGCATGGTGGTGGGCGCCTATAATCCCAGCTACTTGGGAGGCTGAGGCAGGAGAATTACTTGAACCCGGGAGGCAGAGGTTGCAGTGAGCCTAGATTGTGAGACTGAACTCCAGCCTGGGCAACAGAGTGAGATATAAGGACATGGAGCTCAGGGAAAAGTCTGGTATAGACATAAAACTCTGGGATTTGTTGACATATGGCTGATGTCCACAGGGTTCAGGCAGGTGTTTGGTGAGAGAAGCAGGCCAGCTAAGGTGAGCAGGGGGGCCACCTGCAACTTAGCGCGTGCAAATTGCTCATTGGAATAAGGGTCAGGTGTCGGTAGCACTTCCAATGAAAAGAAAAAAACTGAGGGAGCCAGCCTAGCAGATAGGCCAGGGCACTCTACAGTTGCAATCCTGCTTACCACTTAGCAACTGTGACCTTGTCAAAGGCACATCACCTTCCTGAGCCACAGTTTCCTCATGGTAAAGTGGGAATGATAATGGTAAGTACCTAATAGGGTTGCTTGAAGGTTAAATGGTTTAACCTTTGTAAAGCACTTAGGACGCTGTGTGGTTTTTTTTTTATTTTTTACTGAATACAGTACTTGTTAAATAATCAGTAAATTGGTAAGTAAATAAATACTATTGTGAAGTGAACTGTCCAGAGGGTGTAAGATGGAGCCCCAAGGAGCACTGACATAAAAGAACTGTGGAGGAGACAGGGGAGGCAACCCAAGGGGCAGGGTATAACAGAGCTAAGGTATCTGAGTGTTTCTACAAGATGAGATTGGTCAACAGTGTCAAATGATGCAGGGAGATTGGGTAATAAAAAGACTGAAAGGGGTCTGGGCACAGTGGCTCATGCCTGTAATCCCAGCACTTTGGGAAGCTGAGGAGGGCGGATCTCTTGAGGTCAGGAGTTCAAGACCAGCCTGGCCAATACGGTGAAAACATCTGTACTAAAAATACAAAAATTAGCTAATTGTGGTGGCAGGTGCCTGTAATCCCAGCTACTCAGGAGGCTGAGGCAGGAGAATTGCTTGAACCCAGGATGCAAAGGTTGCAGAGCTGAGATCACACCATTGTACTCCAGCCTGTGTGATAGAGCAAGACCCCATCTCAAAAAAAAAAAAAAAAAAGACTGAAAAGGCAATTGACTCTAGCAGCAATATTTTATTTACTCTGTACGGAAACCCTTCAAGTCAGGTACTGTGTTATTGATGGAGACACTGAGGCTTAGCCAGGTCTTGCAGATGCCCTATCTCGTGCAGCTGGACAGCAAGAGAGCTGGGATGGTACCCAGAGGGTCAGATTCTGAAGTCCTTGATCTTTCCTGCACTTCCTCCTTCTGGAGGAGTTAGCAGAGAATTTTTCCAAGATTTCTGAGCAGTAGTAGGGACCGTTTTTTTTTCTCTTGCCTGTAGGTAGAGGAATAGTTTTCTCTGTACTCTGAAATAACTTATCTTTTCTTATTCCTTCTTGAGATGGGCAACCTGGAGTTGATGTCACTTTCAAGAGGATGTCTTCCATTTGTTTTTTTGATTTTTTTTTTTTAATAGAGACAGGGTCTCACTTTGTTGCACAGACTGGTCTTGAACTTCTGAGTTCAAGTGATCCTCCCACCTCAGTCTCTGAAAGTGCTAGGATTACAAGTACGACCCACCACACATGGCTGAAGAGGATGTCTTCTCTGTCATTACATATAAGAGTAGACAGAGCTTTTCCCAAACATGCTTTTTGGGTAAATGGGACCCCAAATATCAGCCATCTCAAAAGGAAAGGCTTGGCCAGAGGTTCCATGCATTTGGATATGTGAACTTGCTGCTTTAACGTTGACTTGCCTTCTTTTTTACTCCGAGCAGCGAGTTTTTTTTAAAGAGAAAAGAGTTAAAAGGTGCCTGGTGGAAAAACCAGGAGTGTGTGATATCATGGGAGTCAGACAGGAGTCAAGGACATAATGTACAGTCCAGTTCCCAGAGTCCATGGCGCCTACATGGGTCACTATGTGGCCGATCCAGGCTCTGTGCCCATTTTTGCATCTGGCACCCTGGGAGACCTTTACTGGAGTAAAGAGGATTAACAATTAAAATCTGAAGCTCTCTTTCGTCCCCTGGTTGAGAGAATAAATAGCATGAAGCAAATATTTTTCAAGAGCAAACTTTGGATTATCTTGGCAATAATCTGAATTATCAGCATTTAAAATGACTTTCAAAAAATGTCCATCTCTTGCTGTTTTGTCTCATTAAACAATGATAACATTTCCGATTGTGCCAGGGCCATAAACCTTCCATGGGGTACAAGTTTCTTATTTTTAATATCAGGTCAATATTTCACAATGCTGAGATCCGGAATTGAATAAGGACTCCGTAAAGAAAATGACTGGCTTTGTTTTAGGGAATCGGTGCCCAACAGCTTCATGTTTACAGAGAATGGTGCTTAATGTTTTCCCACATTTTTGTCAGAGGCTGCTTGGATGCCTTCAGTTATTTGTGCTCTGCCCCAACCAATGTTCGCACTTTTAATGAACAGCACCACCTGGGGGTGGACCCAGGTTGCGCGGAGTCTGAAGCTCATAATAATTTAGGCCCTTCTTAAAATAAGAGCACAAAATTAGGTACAGAAAAGTTGGCGTTTATTTAGAATGAGAACAGAAGGGCAGTTAGATGGGTGCAGGTGAGAGGTCTTGAAGCTTAAGTTTGGTTAGCTTCATAGTAAGGTCACTCCGGAAGCCACTGAAAACCTGTTGTGGAAATGAGGTGCCTTTCTTTGCCCCATCAGATTTCTCTAGCCCATTCTCTGATGAGTGGCTGTCCCTTCCTGCTGACCAGCTGCAAATCCTTCCCAGGATGAATTACTATTTTACTCTCTTGTATTACCGTGTTTCTCTCCTTTATCTCAGCTGTGATTTAAATATTTTTGTGTTGCTATTTGACTATCTAGCTGGAGATTCTAAAGTAATCCAGGAGACCTAGACTGTGTTGTGTTTTGCTCATGGTTGTAGTTCCAGGGCTTGCCTAAGTGCCTGGTATATAGTAGGAGCTCAAGTACTTAATGAATACATGAATTTGATAAAAGGTAAGGGCACTAGTAAGAACAAATTTCTTTTTTATGCCCCAGAGAAAACTTCCACTGGGTAGAGATTACTGGAGGTCATTTGGGTCACCTGTGTCCATAAGAGTTATTCGGCCCAGAGCCTGTTCTTAGGTATAAAAAATTGATTCAGGCTTCACCATTCAAAATCTCAGCTTAAAGGGAATTGACATGAGCAGTATTAACCCTTGCATTTAGCTGTTGAGACCCTGATTGACTTGAAACCTCTATATTCACATACAGATAGAAGAAACACACTTCAAGTCAAACAAGTTGATAAGGTTTGGCTGTGTCCTCACCCAAATCTCATCTTGAATTGAAATTCCCATAATCCCCATGGTTTGTGGGAGGGACCAGGTGAATTGAATCATGGGTGTGGTTCCCTCCATCTTGTTCTCATCATAGTGAGTTCTGATGGTTTTATAAATGGGAGTTCTCCTGCACAAGCTCTCTTGCCTGCTGCTATGTAAGATGTGACTTTGCTCTTCATTCGCCTTCCGCTATGATTGTGAAGCCTCCTCAGCCCTGCTGAACCGTGAGTCAACAGCTTTACTTTACAAATTGCCCAGTCTCAGGTATATCTTTATTGGCAGCATGAGAACAGGCTAATACACAAGTGAACTGTGGGTTAGTTGTCATTTTGGATCTGTGGCTCTGTTCCCCTCCATAGGTAGAAACTGGCTGTTTAACTCTAGTACTTTACAGATGGTTCTGCTCTAAAGTGATACACTCCTGTGAAACCTTCCCTTCAGCAAGGGGGAAGCCAAGAAGAAAGCAGGGAGAGCCACCGTTCCTTTGCGGAGCTTGTGAGCCGGTGCAGGAGCAGGCCTTGCCGGGAGGGGCTGGCTGGGGTGTTGAGGTAGGGAGCTGAGGCTCAGGTCCTCTGCTTTTCAAAGTCACCTGGTCCTCCCACCTGTCCCGGTACAGGCCAGGCCAGTCTCTGCCTCCATGCTTGGCTCATGTTGTCTCATTCCCCTCCTCCACTGAAATCCACCAGGTCATCTGGGTCAAGCTCAAGCTCTAGCTTTTCCTTCTCCTGCTGTGCCCACCCACGTTATTTTGAATGTCCTGGAGCTCTTGCAGCCCTGTAGGCAGAGGCGTCTCCTCTCATGGTGTTGGATTGCACCCTGACCTGCATTATTAGGTGACCCTCCCTTATCTCACATGTCCCCAACTATTCTGTAGACCTGAAGCCAGGGAACGTGCTGTGCTTCTGTAATGTTTGGTCATTCAGGCTCAATACTTCATTCTTTCATGCGACAAGTGGTTCACTAAGTACCAGGTGCTGTGTCAGAGGCCTTGATGACTGAGGGCTAACTGGTTTGACTTAAACCAACGGTGGATGGACTCTGTTTATATTGCAGCCACCTACATTGCTGGAAAAAGGGGAAAGCTACTTAGAAAATACTGTCTTTAGGCTGATGACTCCCAACTTTATATCTCTAGCCATAGACTCTGCCTTAAGGTCCAGATTTAACAAGCCAGCAGCCTACTCAGCATTTCCACCTACAAGTGCAGTAGATGCCTTTAGCTTCTTGTGCCTGACACAGAACAGTCCATCTTTCCCCTTCTACCTGCTGTCTCAGCTCAGCACACACTCGGGCTGAGACCTGGGGGTAGCCTCCATTCCTCTCTTTCACAGCCCCTGAGCTCTTCACCTATAGAGCAGATTTAACATCTGATCACTTCTCCCCACCTCCACCACTGCCTCCCCAGCCCAAACCACCTCGTAGGCTCCGAAATGGAAATGGAAGCTCTGATTATACTCTTCAGCCTTTATTTATTCTTAAAAAAAAAAAAAAAAAAAAAAGCTTTTTTTTTTTTTTGAGATAAAATTTAGTTACCATAAAATTTACTCAGAGAGTACAGTTTCAATTTTTTTTTTTTTAAAGACAGAGTTTCGTTCTTGTTGCCCAGGCTAGACTGCAGTGACTCAGTCTTGGCTCACTGCGACCTCTGCCTCCGGGGTTCAAGTGATTCTCCTGTCTCCACCTCCTGAGTAGCTGGGGTTATAGACATGCATCACATGCCTGGCTAATTTTTTTGTATTTTTAGTAGAGATGGGGTTTCACCATGTTGGTCAGGCTGGTCTCGAACTCCTGACCTCAGGTAATCCGCCCACCTCGGCCTCCCAAAGTGCTGGGATTCAGGTGTGAGCCACTGCATCTGGCCAATTTCAATGTTTTTAGTAAGTTTATAGAGCTGTACAAACTTAAAATTAGGTTATTATCATAACCTAATTTTTCTTTTATATATTTAAAACACACAATTATGGTACCAAACAACCTAATTTTAAAACATTCCCATTACTTCCACAAGAAACCCTATATGCTTTAGCCATCATCACCCACCCCAGCTCATTGTCCCCACCTTACCCACCCCCTCACTAGCCCCTGGCAACCACTAATGTAATTTCTGTCTCTACAGATTTGCCTATTCCATACATTTCATATAAATGGAATCATACAATATTTATCCCTTTGTGTCTGTATTCTTTCATTTAGAAAACTTTCTTGTTTGTTTTTTTGGAGGCAGGGTCTCCCCCTGTTGCCCAGGCTGGAGTGCAGTAGTGCAATCTCAGCTCACTGCAGCCTTGACCACCTGGGCTTAAGTGATCCTCCCACCTCAACCTCCTGAGTAGCTGAAACTACAGACATGTACCACCACACCCAGCTAATTATTTTTTGTAGAGACAGGGCTTTGCTATGTTGCCAGGCTGGTCTAGAACTCCTGGGCTAAAGCAATCCTCCCACCTCAGCCTCCTAAATTGCTGGGATTACAGGTGTGAGCCATCACACCTGGCTAGAAAAATCTTTTCAAGGTTCATCCATGTTGGAGCATGTGTCAGTACATCCGTCCTTTCCATGGCCAAATATTCAGTGTAGGATAGACCACTGGGATTGTTTCCACTTTCTGCCTATTATGAATAATGCTGCTATTAATATTTGTTAACGAGTTTTTGCTTAGACATAAGTTTTCATATATGTGTGTGTGAAATTGCTGGGTCTTATGGTAACTTGATGTTTAACCTTTGAGGAAATGCCAGACGATACAGTTGATTCTTTACACATCAGATCTTTTAAAAATATAAGTCAGCCCACAGCCTTTTCTGATTAAAAATTCCTCCAGGGGTTTCCCTTCAACCTCACACAAATCCCAGATCTTTCCTGTTAATTACAAAGTTGGGCATAATGAGTTTCCTTTACCTCCTTCTACTCTTATGCTCCTCTGGCCACACTGTCCACTCCCCTACCCCCACCACAACCCCTCCCTTTTTTTTTTTGAGACAATCTCCTTCTGCTACCCAGGCTTGAGTTTAGTGGTGTGATCTCGGCTCACTGCAACCTCCGACTTTCAGGTTCAAGCACTTCTCATGCTCAGCCTCCCAAGTGGCTGGGATTACAGGAGCCTGCCACCACACCAGGCTAATTTTTGTATTTTTAGTCGAGACGGGGTTTCACCATGTTGGCCAGGCTGGTCTTGAACTCTTCACTTCAGGTGATTCGCCCACCTCAGCTTCCCAAAGTGCTGGGATTACAGGTGTGAGCCCCCCTCCGCACCTGGCCTAACCACTTATTTGCACCGCTGTTGATCTCTCTAATCTTTGGCTTCAGCATTAAAAATGCTTGAGAACCCCGCAGGCCACGATGATGCTCTCAGGCGCAGGTGAGGTAGGGGAGAGGCTGAGCAGGCAGTGACTACCTTCTCTCTAGCAAGGCATGTTGGAGAGTAGGGCAGGAAAGGAGAGAAAGCCAGGGACATTCATACAATAATTTGAGTTTCCAGCACACACCTTTGGAAGGAAGTCTGTCACCAAAGAATCAATTGAAATGTATGAGAACCTGGATTTTCAGGCTTAACTATTTTTGCTTGGGATCAATTTTATCTGTGAAATAAAAGCCAGTGGAATAATGGCTTCTTTGAATATGTATAGTTAATCTTTTATTTTCTGACTGTATTCAAGACAACACTTGGATCTGAGTTTTGCCACAGGATTGCCACTATTCTTATTTACTTGGTTGATGGTCAATTCTATTTCGTGTTCCTTCCATATTCTAACGGGAGATCCTTTAATACCTAAGCATTTCCCTTCCCATTTGCCTGCCTAGTAAGGAGTGAAATATTTAACTGTTGAACAATGTGTTATTTTCTTTCAGTTTGAAATGACAGTTAAGGAGTGGGCATGAGGGAAATGAGAAACTTTCCCAGTTTATCCCGAATCCTATCTTTTACTATGGTTTCATTCTTTCATTTTTAGTGGATTCTCTAAACTTTGGAAACATCTTCATAGCATCCGTCACAAATGTAACTAATCGTAATTGTAATTCCGAATTCAAATTTGAAGGAGGTGTGGGAGTCCCTAAATGGAGTTACTTGAGAGTGCATTGTAGTAAGATAGTTATGCTAAATAGATAAAAATAGACCATGTGGATACTGTGCTTGTTTTGTATGTAGATAACTATTTTATGATGCCAAGTCAACAATCAAAACTTTGATTAAACACTGTAATAATAATGTGTAGTTAATGTAACTAAGCATTTTGCTCTTCATCTTTAGGAAATTATACGGTTCTGGCTCACAAAGGGTGTCGATGGTTTTAGTTTTGACGCTGTTAAATTTCTCCTAGAAGCAAAGCATCTGAGAGATGAGATCCAAGTAAATAAGACCCAAATCCCGGTAAAGTTCTATTTTAAACGTTTTCCTTTTGCCTTTTCTGAAAATGCCATCAGAGTGTTTTCTTTCTCAGCCTGAGATACCAATTACAAAGATGAGTTTTGTCCTGTGTCTAGGAAGTACCTTGATTCATTTCTTTAGGAAATACACCAGAGTTTCAAATGCATATGCACGAGACGTTTTCTTCCACTGGTTCCCTCCAGAGCGAGGGATCCCTTGAGGAGTCCTTCAGTGACAAGGGTTCTGAAGACATGGACACTGTGGGCTCTACCAAGGACCACACAATAGAGGACATTGACTCCTGCAATTTTGTCATCTCACATAAGCTCAAGTGACGAGGCCTTGGCTTGTATGAGATGTAATCTTTTGATGCCAGGAGATTATTGTCATCTTAGACATGGAAATGATACATTGATTTAGAAATCGTAGAAAGACATAGAAATCAGGAAAAATTTACTGAAACTCTGAGAAAGTTATAACCGTAAGGATAAAGGATAGTGGTAGTAAAGAAACAAATTTAAGTGAGTGATGTTAATATTTTTGTGAGCGGATAAAATGTAATAATGAGCTCTGTAACCACTATCATTTGCTTTGTTTGTCTTTAAAAGTGTGGAACATTTTGACAATTACATATTGAAGAGGACTTTGTAATCAATGTTTTGTTGTTTGATAAAATTTAGTTTGCTAAAATGGGTGACAGTTTATTAGAGAAATATTGTTTAGATTTATAAAGTTAACTTGAGCATCAAATGAAGCATTCTGCATCCACAAAACCATGTTTGAGTGTGTGTCTCGCTTAGCTTGAGTCCTTCGAAGAGGTTGTCTGCATTCACGTAGTGCCAGCTGTGGGCATGCGACACATGAAATGATAACCATGTTGTTCTGGTTTTCAAAGGACACAGTCACACACTACTCGGAGCTGTACCATGACTTCACCACCACGCAGGTGGGAATGCACGACATCGTCCGCAGCTTCCGGCAGACCATGGACCAGTTCAGCAGCGAGCCCGGCAGATACAGGTGACCACGGCACGTACTCTCATTCTTCTCAGGCTTAGTGTGTGATCTGCAGTGTATCCCTCCCAACCAGGTGTATTTGGAGGTTCAAGTGATAATGTAACAAGCCTGCATCTTGTGATCTTGTGTGTGTGTGTGTGTGTGTGTGTGTGTGTGTGATGGAGTCTCGCTCTGCTGCCAGGCTGGAGTACAGTGGCATGATCTCGGCTCACTGCAACCTCTGCCTCCTGGGTTCAAGCGATTCTTCTGCCTCAGCCTCCCGAGTAGCGGGGATCACAGGCACACGCCACCATGCCCAGTTAATTTATATATATATATTTTTTAGTAGAAATGGGGTTTCACCATGCTGGCCAGGATGGTCTCTATCTATTGACCTCACGATCTGCCTGCCTCAGCCTCCCAAAATATTGGGATTACAGGTGTGAGCCCCCGCGCCTAGACCCCACGCCTGCATAATTATAATTGATTACAGTCTGGTTATACCAGGGCCTGCTATATTCCTTTTCTGTTTGCTTACTTTGCTGACTTTCAGTTTCCTCTTTTGTAAAATGACGCATATCACAGTACTTACTTCACCAGGAGTTTTGTGAAAATTAGGTTAATTAAAAAGATAATAAGCTAAATGTTAGCCATGAACTATTATTTTTTTCTTTTTTAAAGACCAACTCCGGCTGGGTGCAGTGGCTCATGCCTGTAATCCCAGAACTGTGGGAGGCCAAGGCTGGCGGATCACCTGAGGTCAGGTGTTCGAGACCAGCCTGGGCAACATGGTGAAACCCCTCTACTAAAAATAGAAAAATTAGTGGGGCATGATGGTGCATGCCTGTAATCCCAGCTACTCAGGAGGCTGAGGCAGGAGAATTGCTTGAACCTGGTAGGCGGTGGTTGCAGTGAGTTGAGATTATGGCATTGCAAGCCAGCCTGGGCAACAGAGCAAGACTCTGTGTCAAGAAAACAAAATAAAAATACCAGCTCCTTCTCTGCAGTATTATTATCATTGTTATTGGATCTATAGTTTCCTTGTACAGTATGAATCCATATGTCTCAGCTAAAATGTCAGTAGATGTCAATAGTCAGGAACATAGCTTTGGAATCAGGTAGGCCTGAGGGGGCGTCCTGCTCTGTAGCTGTGTGACCTAGGGCTGGTTAGTTAACATAAGTCTGTTTTCTTATCAATGAAAAAGTGATAGCAATAACCTTTATAGGGCTGTTGTGAGGTTAAATTAGATAATATACATAAAGCACTTAAAGTAGTACCCAGATCATAATACTCAACAAAATAAACTATCGTTAAGTTTATATAGATTACCCAACAGAATCAATAAAAAGGAATTAAAGAAATTTCCCTTCCTTAAAGTAGGTACTCTGATTACTCTGTCTCAGACAGGGAAACTGAGGCTCTGAGCATGCAGGGAATGCCCAGAGGAAGGAGTGGCAGACATGGCATTCGAACTGAAACAACTGGGCTCCAGAAACCATGCACTTATCCATAATTATGCTTCCTCAAATAGCTAAAGCCAGCATTGATTGGAGTCATTTCAGGTGAATATGTCTTCCCCAAACAGTGTTTTGCTTTTAGCAATTGAGAGTGCACACCAATAATAAAGCAAGACTTTATAGGGACTCAAATACAAAGGGAAGTTCTTTTGGGGAAAACACCTCATCTTATTTGCAGACATACCCTTTAGATTCTACGTGGAGTGTTGAGAATTGCTAAAGAAAATCTTCATGAACGTCAATGAGTTTTAGTCTCAGGATGTTAATGAATTTTTATTCTAGGAGATTATTTCTCCTAGGATTCTAGGTTTAGAAAGAAAAGAACAAGCCAAGCGTGGTGGCTCAAGCCTGTAATCCCAGCACTTTGGGAAGCCAAGGTGGGCGGATCACCTGAGGTCAGGAGTTTGAGAACAGCCTGGCCAACATGGTGAAACCCCGTCTCTACTAAAAATACAAAAAATTAGCCAGGTGTGTTGGCAGGCGCCTACAATCCCAGCTACTCTGGAGGCTGAGGCAGGAGAATTGCTTGAACCCAGGAGGTGGAGGTTACAATGAGCCGAGATTGCACCACTGCACTCCAGTTTGGGCAATAAGAGCGAAACTCCATCTCAAAACAAAACAAAACAAAACCCAATATTGACTGAGATCCAAATGTATTTCTTTTTTCTTTCTTTCTTTTTTTTTTTAAGATAGAGTCTTACCCTGTCGTTCAGGCTGGAGTGCAGTGGCACAATCTCGGCTCACTGCAACCTCTACGTCCTGAGTTCAAGTGAGTCTCCTACCTCAGCCTCCTAAGTAGCTAGGATTACAGGCGTGCACCACCACACCTAATTTTTGTATTTTTGGTAGAGATAGGGATTTTTCATGTTGGCCAGGCTGGTCTCCAACTCCTGACCTCAAGTGATCCACCTGCCTCGGCCTCCCAAAGTGGGCTGGGATTACAGGCGTGAGCCACTGCACCTGGCCCCCAAATGTGTTTCTTAACTTTGAGGCGTGACCTAATATTAGGTAGCCTTTGTGTTTATTACAGTGAGAGAGTGTTCATGTGACCCAGCGTGACATTTCTTGGCCATCTGGCTTGACTATGCTTTCCAGAAGGCGCTAGACCTATATGGTTAATAGTGTGCATTCAGCCCCTACATCTTGTACATGCAAGATAAACAGCTGTGGAGCGTCTTCCCAGGCTTCTGACAGGTCCTGATGACACTGAACCTTGTCAACTCTTATAGGTTCATGGGGACTGAAGCTTATGCAGAGAGCATGGACAGGACCATGATGTTTTATGGATTGCCGTTTATCCAAGAAGCCGACTTTCCCTTCAACAATTACCTCACCATGCTAGACACTCTTTCTGGGAAGAGTGTGTATGAGGTTATCACATCCTGGATGGAAAACATGCCAGAAGGAAAATGGCCTAATTGGATGGTAAGTCCTCCTGCCAGCATAGCACGTAATGTGCTACTGTTGCCCTTGCTGACCGGTTACGTCTAAAACACAATGAACCTTTGTCTTTAAGTGACCATCACCTCTGCCTTAGTTGATAATTCTTCACTGGTCAGGCCTGTCCCAGCTTCTGCCAAGTTCTTTTCATTAAGGGGGAGACATGCCTGCTGAATGGAAGGAATATTGAATAAGTACTTCTCTATGCTTAGAGCATTACTAGGCTTTGCTGGGGATGGATATCAAACCATAATTTCTCCCCACATATCTCAGAGTTTATGATGTCAATGAGAAGAAAGAGGATTTCAGGTGTGGAAGAGGTACATAGCAATTCAGGGTGACATAAAACTGTGACAAAACACCAATGTGTGAGGCAGAATGCACTGCAAAAGGCATTTAAACTACAGAGATTCTTGGAGAAATAATTCCTCCCTCTTTTTCACTGCACTCTTCAAAACGTTTTTTTTTTTTTTTTTTTTTGAGACAGTGTCTTGCTCTGTTGCCAGGCGCCAGGCTGGAGTGCAGTGGCGTGATCTTGTCTCACTGCAATCTCTGCCTCCCAGGTTCAAGCAATTCTCCTGCCTCAGCCTTCCGAGTAGCTGGGACCACAGGCATGCATCACGATGCCCAGCTAATTTTTGTATTTTTAGTAGAGACAGGGTTTCACCGTGTTGGCCAGGATGGTCTCGATCTCTTGACCTTGTGATCTGCCCACCTTGGCCTCCCAAAGTGCTGGGATTACAGGCGTGAGCCACTGCGCCCGGCCTGTTTTTTTTTTTTTTGAGACAGGATCTCATTCTGCACCCAGGCTGGAGTGTAGTGGTGCAATCATGGCTCACTGCAGCCTCTACCTCCAAGGGTCAAGCAATCCTCCCACATCAGCCTCCTGAGTAGCTGGGACTATAGGCATATGCCACCACACCTGGCTAATTATTATTATTTTGTATTTTTAGTAGAGGGAGGTTTTTGCCATGTTGGCCAGGCTGGTCTTGAACTCCTGACCTCAAGTGATCTGCCTGCCTCAGTCTTCCAAAGTGCTGGGATTACAGGTGTGAGCCACCACGCCCGGCCCTAACATTTTTGAAGACTGGTAGTACATTACTTCGTGACAAACAAAAGATATAGTGATATATACCTGTAGTGACAAACTAGTATTTTCACTTTCACATCCATCAAGTTTCCTTTCCCTGATCTGATTTTTCTGTCTTTGGGTTTGAGTTAGTAAGATTTCTGTAGAATTATAGATGTAAGCAGGGCTGCTTAAAAGTCCCACAGTAATAGTGGTTTAAACAAAATGGAAGTTTTTCTCTCATACGAAAGACAACTCTCCTTTCTTTAATATATTAAAGTGTATATATATTTAAAATGTAAACTCTCAAACACCTCTTTCATCTCTGTAGTCCTCCATTTCTCTGTATCTCTACCATCTTACGCTGTTTCTTTGGTCTCACCATTTACGTCTCGGGTGTGTGTCACCACAGTAAGCCTTCTGGAGCCCTCAAGTGAGGTGTCAGGTCTACCTGTTTATACCATAGCACCCCTTCATTCTCTTAAAGTCCGTGCACTTCCACAATATCTGCTTTCCCTGCCAGATGGTTCACTCATTAAAGGCAGAGGCAGGTTCCCAGCACCCTAGCACAGCGCCCACCTCACACTGAGGTGCTCGGGCTCAGGGCTTGTTTATTGCTGGTGCTGTTATTCTTAGCAGTTTAGCGGTTTCACAAAGGTGTGTACCTTCTCTTATATAGTATAAAGAGCTGCTCTTGTATGGTAAAGAGAGTTGCCTTCTACTAGTCAATATCTTCTGCGGTGCCTCCAAAATACTTGTAGGTTTGAGCTGGGCCTTGAAAAGTGGTATGATTTTGATACACAGCCTGATAAAAACCTGAAAGGATAAGGGAGAAAATGCAGCCTGGGCAGAAAAACACTGAACCTGTGAACCATGATTAAGCTTATTTCAATCTTTTCTGACGCTTTAATTGGCAAGAATATGTGTTTCTATTGCCAGAGCCTTTCTCTGTCCGGTGAGGGGAAAGAGGCTCAAATTTAGGCATGGTAAAAGCTTTGTTAAAGGTTAAATATTAAAACTATACTACAATTTTTAAGTAACAGCTTTGTTGAGACATAATTCACATACCATAAAATTTACCTTTATTTTTTTTATTTTTCATTTTTTATTTTTTGAGACTGAGTCTTGCTCTTGTTGCCCAGCAGGCTGGAATGCAGTGGTACGATCCTGGCTCACTGCAACCTCCACCTTCTAGGTTCAAGTAATTCTCTTGCCTCAGACTCCAGAGTAGCTGGGATTACAGGTACCCGCCACCACGCACAGCTAATTTTTTGTATTTTAACAAATACAAAAAGATGGAGTTTCATCATGTTGGCCAGCCTGGTCTTGAACTCATGACCTCAGGTGATCCACCTGCCTTGGCCTCCCAAAGTGCAGGGATTACAGACATGAGCCACCATGCCTGGCCAAAATTTATCCTTTCTAAAGTATGTAATTTTTTTTTTTTTTTGTATATTCAGAGTTATGCAACCATCACCAATGTCTCATTCCAGAGCATTTTCGTCACCCCAAAAAGAAACCACATATCCATTAGCAGTCATTGCACGGCACCTCCTGCTCTGTCCTCAGTCTCTGGCAACCACTCACCTACCTTCTGTGTCCATGGATTTGCTTACTCAGGGCTTTTCATATAAAGAGTTATAAAATATGGGCCTATAAAATATGTGTCTAGCTTCTTTCACTTAACATAGTGTTTTCAAGGGTTATCCATGTTGTTGTATGTATCAGTACATTATTCCTCTTACTGGCTGAATAATGCTTCCATAAAGCACATTTTGTTTATCCATTTGTGAATGGACAGACCTTTGAGTTGTTTTCACTTTTGGACTATTATGAATAGTGATGCTATAGACATTTGTGTACAAGTTGCTATAAAAACATGTTTTCAGTTCTGTCTGGTGTATATCCAGGAGTGGAACTGTCCCACTAGGCATATGGTAAGTCTACATTTAACTACTTGAGGAACTGCCAAACTGTTTTCCAAAGTAGCTACACTATTTTACATTCCCACCAG
Organism: Plecturocebus donacophilus; assembly: GCA_004027715.1. Lineage (NCBI taxonomy): Eukaryota > Metazoa > Chordata > Mammalia > Primates > Pitheciidae > Plecturocebus > Plecturocebus donacophilus. Next base: position 19,515 of record PVKP010018685.1, on the reverse strand, counting down.
CAATGTTATGAGAGTTCCAATTTTTCCACATCTTATCAAGCCTTGTGATGGCCTTTAAAATAAAAATTTCCTCAGGAATTCACAGTACTATTAGAAACAATAAACAAGTTCAGCAATGTTGTAGGATACAAGATCATTTTACACAAATCTATTGTATTTCTATACACATAATCAAAAAATGAAATAAACAGTTTGCAATATCAAACTGTTGATTTTGATTATGGCCTTCCTGCTGAGTGTTAAATTGTTATCTCATTGTGTGTGTAAGTGCGCGTGTGGTTTTTTTTTTTTTTTTTGCATTTCCCTGATGGCTAATTTTTTTGAGGGCATTTTCATGTGCTTATTGGACATTTGCATGTCTTATTTGGAGAAATGTCTATGGAAATTCTCTGCCTATAATTAAATGTGGTTGTCTCTTTATTGTTGTAAGAATTTGATATATTCTGGATAGATGATTTGCAAGCATTTTCTTCCATTCTGTGGGCTTTCGTGTCACTTTTCTTTTTTTTTTTTTTTTGAGATGGAGTCTCACTCTGTTGCTCAGGCTGGAGGGCAGTGGCACGATCTCAGCTCACTCCAACCTCTGCCTCCCAGGTTCAAGTGATTCTCCTGCCTCAGCCTCCTGAGTAGCTGGGACAGCAGGTGTGTGCCACTGCACCCGGCTGTTTTTGTTTTTTTTTTTTTAAGTAGAGGCAGGGTTTCACTATGTTGGCCAGGCTGGTCTTGAACTCCTGACCTCGTGACCTGCCTGCCTCGGCCTCCCAAAGTGCTGGGATTGCAGGTGTGAGCCACCACGCCCAGCCTCATGTCACTCTGTTGATAGTGTCCCTTGAAAATCATAAAAGTTTTTAATTTTTATGAAGTCCAATTATTTTGTTGTTGTTGTTGTTGCTTGTACTTTAGGTGTTATATTAGAAACAATTGCCTGGTCCATTTATTCCATCACCATATGCTAAAAAGACTGTTGTTTCCTTCACTGGATTATCATGGAACCTTTGTTGAAAAATCAGCTGATTATAGACTGAGCATGGTGGCTCACACCTGAAATCCCAGCACTTTGGGAGATTGAGGTGGGAGTATCACTTGAGCCCAGGAGTTCAAGGTTGCAGTGAGCCATGATCACACTCCTGCACTCCAGCCTGAGTGACAGAGTGAGACCCTCTTTAAATATAAAACAAAACAAAAAAAGAACATCAATTGATTAGATTTCCAGACTCTCAGTTCTGTTCATCTGTATGTCTGTTTCTATGCCTGAACACCCTGAATTGATTAGTGTAGCTTAGTAGTAAGTTTTGACATAGGGAAGTGTGAGTCCTCCAACTTTGTTATTTTTCAAGATTGTTTTAGCTGTTCTGGGTACCTTACATTCCATGTAAATTTTAGGACTTACATATACATTTTAGAATAGCCAACTGGGATTTAAAAAGCCAACTGGGATTTTGATAGGGATTGCATTGAATCTGTTAATCATTTTCTGTAGTCATGCCATCTTAACAGTATTAAGTCTGCCAATCCATGAATACAGATGTATCTTATTTAGGTCTTTAATTTCTTTTGATGTTTTGTGTTTTTCACTGTATAAATCTTACACTTTTTGTTCAATTTATTCTAAGTATTTTGTTCTTTTGATATTGCAAACTGTTTATTTCATTTTTTGATTATGTGTATAGAAATACAATAGATTTGTGTAAAATGATCTTGTATCCTACAACATTGCTGAACTTGTTTATTGTTTCTAATAGTACTGTGAATTCCTGAGGAAATTTTTATTTTAAAATTATGGCAAAATATACATAAAACATAATTTTAAACATTTAAAGGCATATGAATCAGTGCATTAAATACATTCAAAATGTTATACAACCATCACCATTATCAGTTTGTGGAACTTTTATCATCCCAAACAGAAAATCTGTCCACTGAACATTAATTCTTCATTCCTACCGCTAACCCCTAATATCTTCCATTCTATTTTCAGGCTCTATAAATTTGCCTATTCTAGGTAACTCATTTAAGTGGAATCATACAGTATTTGTCCTTTTGTGTCTGCCTTATTTCACTTAGCTTAATGTTTTCGAGTTTCCTTCATACAATAGCATGTATCAGATCTTACTCCTTTTTGCAACTGTATGACATTCCATTGTACTTATGTAAGACATGTTATCTATGCATCTGTTGGTGGGCATTTGGTGCCTCTTTTTGGCTATGGGAATAATGTTACAAACAAATGGTGTACAAGGTGTCTGTTTGGGCCCCAGATTTCAATTCTTTTGGATCTGTACAGTGGAGTGGAATTGCTGGATCATGTAGTACTTCTTGTTTGTTTTTGAGATGGACTCTCACTCTGTCACCCAGGTTGGAGTGCAGTGGTATGATCTTGGCTCACTGCCACTCTGCCTCTGGGTTTAAGCAATCCTCATGCCTCAGCCTCTCGAGTAGCTGGGATTACAGGCATGTGTCACCATGCCTGGCTAATTTTTGGATTTTTAGATGGGGATTTGCCATGTTGGCCAGACTGGTCTGGAACTCCTTAAGTGATCTGCTGCCTTGGACTCCCAAAGTGCTGGGATTACAGGCATGAGCCACTGTGCCCAACCGTTTTTTTTTTTTTTTTTTGAGACAAGGTCTCACTTTGTCACCCAGGCTGGAGCACAGTGGTGTAAACATGGCTTACTGTAGCCTTGACCTCCCGGGCTCAAGCAATCCTTCTGCCTCAGCTACTACCAAGTAGCTGGGACTACAGGTGCATGCCATCACACCTGGCTAATTTTTGTGTTTTTTTGTGGAGATGGGGTTTTGCCATGTTGTCTATGCTGGTCTTGAACTCCTGAGCTCAGGTGATCCTTCCACCTTGGCTTCCCAGTGTTAGGATTACAGGTGTGAGCCACTGTGCCCAGCCTTGGATCATATAGTAATTCTATGTTTAACTTTTCGAGGAACTATCAAACTGTTTTCCACAGTGACTTCCCCATTTTACATTCCCATCAGCAATGTACGATTTCTTCACATCCTCACCAACACTTTTCTTATTTTTTAAATTTATACCCATCATAGTAGGTGCGAAGTGGTATCTCATTTTATGCATTATTGAAAAACAGTTTTGCTGGATGTAGAAATCTTGGTTTAAGTTCTTTCATCACTTCGAATGTCCTCCCATTGCACTCTGGCCTCCATGGTTTCTGAAAAGAAGTCTGTTGCTAATCTTATTGAGACTCCCTTACATGTGTTGTACCAATTTGTTCCTTTAAAGATTCTGTGCCTTTTAATGGTTTGACTGATACGTCTAAGTGAGCCTTTTTACTTTTGTCCTACTTGGAGTCCATTGAGGTTTTAGATACACAATTTTTTTTAAAAATCAAATTTGGGGAGTTGTTGGCCATTATTTTTTAAAATATTATTACTGACCATTTCTCTCCCTTTTAAGACTCCCATTATGCCTGTGTTGGTATGCATGATAGTATCCCACAGGTCCGAGTCTGCTTGTTTTCTTTGTCTGTTTTCCAGGCTGGAGTGCAGTGGTATAAACATGGCTCACTGCAACCTTAACATCCTGTGCTCAATTTTCCCACCTCAGCTTCTTGAGTAGCTGGGACTACAGGTGCATGCCACCATGGCTAGCTAAATTTTTAAGTTTTTGTAGACATGGGGTCTTACCATGTTGCCCAGGCTGATCTAGAACTCCTGGGCTCAAGCAATCCTCCTGCCTTGGCATCCCAAAGCGCTGGGATTACAGGTGGGAGCCACAGCGCCTGGCCTCATTCTTATTTTTTCTTTCCGGTTCTCAGACCAGGTACTCTCAATTGACCCATCTTCAAGTTTTCTGATTCCTTTGCTAGTTCAAATTTGTCAAGCCCCTCTAGTAAATTTCTCACTTTAGCTATTGTACTTATTAACTCTAAAATTTTCATCATTTCTCTTTGCTGATTGATACTGATAACTCTGTTCATATACTTGAAATTCTTTAGAAACAGCTTTTTTCTTTGACTATCAGAATATTAACTGGTTTAAAGTCTTTGTCTAGTAAGTCCAATGTTTGGTCTTCCTAAGCAACATTCGCTACTGACTCCCCCACCATTATATGAGCCATACTTTCCTGTTTCTTTGTCTGTTTTCTATTTTTTTTATTGTTAAAAACTGGACATTTTAAGTAGTATGACAATTCTGGAAATCACATTCTCCCTTTCCCAATGTTTGTTGTGCTCTATGTCCAGAAGGCTTGAGAAATCCAAGGGTTTCCTGTCAAAATATCTCATGATAGCGAAAAGAATAAAAGGATGGAGGCAAAAACTGACCTAATTTTCTGGCCATAAAAATAGAAAAACACTTAACAATAGTCTATAAAAACATAATTATAATGATGACTTTCATACATCTGAGGAAGTTAAAGAAAAAAAGCAACCTCCCATTTCTTGAATTGTAGTAATTAAGTCTTGTCCTAAGACTCAAGTTCAAAACTTCTCATATTACTACTTGAATAAATGATGCAAGTTCTCAGAGCTTGTTTCCTCATTTGTAAAATGGAGATAGTATTTGATAGCACTGTTGTATGAAGGAGGGAAACACAGGTGTGAAAGTACTTTTTAAAGAGTAAAGTGCCATGCTCAGCATATGCATATGAGGGTTTGAGTTATGGATTATGGAAAGAGTTGTCAAATGATTTAAATAAATTACTATTTAAACAGTCTTATTTAAATAAGGACTAGATGTTATATACCCGGACATTTAACATGGAAATATATTTTAAAATAGAAAATACTATAAAATTTCATCTTGATCTATGTAAATTCTTTCTAAAAGCTGACTTAAAAAATTCTGTTTGAATAGTTCATAAGTCAAAACTATTTTTTAAAAGAAGACACATCAGAAGTCAGTCTTATGCCTGTCTGTTTCACCTTATTCCCTTGTCTTGCTCTCTGTGAAGGAAACAGTCTTCTTTCCTTTCCTGTCAATATTCTCTTATCCAGATGTGAGAAAACACAAATAATTGTACCCTCTGAATTTTATTTGCAATACCACTGTGAAGTAAATTCTTATCACCATTTTCTAGCTTGTCAGTGGCCAAGATAATCGGTCAGTTCCACAGCAAATAGCAGGCCTAGGACTCAAGTCTAGGCTTTTTAATACCAAGTTATCACATCTACTTTGTTTTGCTGCTTGGGGAACTTTCTGCGAAATAGGGTAAATCTTTCAGAAAACTGTGTACAGAACTGTGTTCTTAAATATAACTGCCTTTCAGATTGGTGGACCAGACAGTTCCAGGCTGACTTCTCGTTTGGGGAATGAGTATGTTAACGTGATGAACATGCTTCTTTTCACACTCCCTGGAACTCCTATAACTTACTATGGAGAAGAAATTGGAATGGGAAATACTGTAGCCACAAATCTCAATGAAAGCTACGATACTGTAAGTTGAATATAACTTGATTATTTGTCACAACTATAAAACACAGTACTCATTTTTTATTTTTTGCCAAATCAGAGAACTTACTATCTCTCTATTCTGGTGAAAATCATGGTTACTTTGCTTTTCTTTCTTACTGTTAATAAGAATTCTCGGCTTTCTTGGTAGTTTGAGAGCTTATTTTAAAAATGCTTTCTGAAAAAAAAAAAAAAAAAAAAAAAAAAAAAAAAAAAAAAAAAAAAAAAAAAAAAAAAAAAAAAAAAAAAGCAAAAAAAAAAAAAAAGCCGGGCGCGGTGGCTCACGCCTGTAATCTCAGCACTTTGGGAGGCCGAGGCAGGCGGATCACCTGAGGTCAGGAGTTCAAGACCAGCCTGGCCAACATGGTGAAACCCCGTCTTTAAAAAAAAAAAATGCTTTCTGAGCCACACAACTGAATTTCTTGGGCATTTTAAAGATGTTTTCCACCTGATGAGCACATTAAAATTTATTTTTTTCCTTTTTGCCAGGAATACTGTGTTGAGAGGCACACTAAAATTGGAGAACCATTGGTTTACTTTAGATTATTATTCATTTCCCTCTACTTGAAATGTGGAGTTAGGAACACTTATTTCTTTAGCTCTTATTTGTCCTGTTTGGTCTTGGGTGACCACAGCACAAAGACTCTTCCTTTTATGTTATCAAGTACAGTGCACAGCCACAGAGTTGAGCAGTTTTTTATTTTGCGGCTACAGATTTCAGAATTGTGTTGCTGGGCAGATGACTATCTTGAAACTTTAATTTGCCTGGTTAGCTTTCAATTGTATGAGATCCAATTTCCCTAATATTTAAGGTGAAGCTTTTTTTCTCTATCAGCTCCTACATTTGTGTGTGCGCACCCATGAGCAATAAACAGGCTGAATAAAACAGTAGGATAGAATTCATACTCACTTGTACATGGCAATGTTCTTAAATTCACCATCACTGTACTGTACCAGAGTAGAAGTAATATAAATTGGTAACAGCACATTTTAAAATCCTACATTACTGATTTTTAGGAAAAAGCAATGATTTCAAGCGATATTAAGGTTCAATTAGTATTGTCTATCCAAATTCAAATGTTAATTAAAGTTCAACTAGTATTGTCTATTCAAAGTCAATGTTATTAGGTACTTTCTAGTTAAAAGTGTGAAACTGGTTTATGTACTGAATGTTAAATCCTTTTCATCATAAATGCTAATGAGTATAAGCACTAGCTAAAACTATAGGGAATTAAAAATTTATGAAGTAAATCAGCACCAAAGTGCATTTCTTTTTAATAACCAGACCACTGCTTCCTCTTTCTGGTCTTTTGACATAGAATACCCTACTCTCAAAATCACCAATGCAGTGGGACAATAGTTCAAATGCTGGTTTTTCTGAAGCTAGTCACACCTGGTTACCCGCCAATTCAGATTACCACACTGTGAATGTTGATGTAAGTATCAGTGAAAATTTAATGTTGATTCTAGAAACAAGAAATGGGTTTCTACTGAAAGTACATACTCACACTGAATGTGTCTAAACCTTAACTGATACTCTTTAAGTCAATCACAGACTTCCCTTGCAGTTTTCAATTTGTAAGGAGTTTGCAAATCATGCCTTTGTGAAACTATAAACTGGTACAAATCTACCATGTGAAGCCAACTATCATACAGAATATACAACTCTTCACTAGCCTTTGAGCTATGAAGGAAATTTTATCAAAGTTTTTTTTAGCAAGCCCAGCTACCTTTCCTCCTCTCTTCCCCTCAAAAGGCAGGGAGAGAGGCGGTTTTTCAAAAGAGGACACATCAGAAGTCTTTTTCATGTCCAAATTACTTAGAATACATTATGTCCAAAATATTCCCATAGGCCAATGTGAATATAATATTCACAATACAATATTATACAATATTCACATTGGCCTATGGGAATATTTTGGACATAATGAAAATCAAGAGGCATTTGTATTCACATTGGTGAATATTCACAATATTGTATTCACAATATTTACTGTATTCACAAATATTTACAATATTGTATTCATATTGGCCTATGGGAATATTTTAGAAATAATGAAAATCAAGAGGGATTTAATCCAAATCACAAATGTTAAATATATATTTTGTGTTTTCAAGACCTATGTAGGAAATTCTACATAAAATGCATACCAGCAAAAATGGATAAGTGCAAATGCAAATTAAAACTATTTTTTCTTTTGAGACGGAGTTTCGCTCTTATTGCCCAGGCTGGAGTGCAATAGTGTGATCTTGGCTCACTGCATCCTCCACCTCCTGGGTTCAAGCAATTCTCCTGCCTCAGCCTCTCAAGTAGCTGGGATTACAGGTATGCCCACCACCATGCCTGGCTAATTTTTGTATTCTTAGTAGAGATGGGGTTTTACCATGTTGGGCAGGCTAGTTTCAAACTCCTGACATCAGGTGATCTGCCCGCCCTGGCCTCTCAAGGTGCTGGGATTACAGGTGTGAGCCACTGCGCCCAGCCAACAATGACATTTTTAAAAATCAGATTAACAAAGGCTTTAAAAATGATCATGAGTGATGAGGGATACCCATCATAAATCCCAGATAATGCCATTTTAATGAAATACATCCAGATAATCCTGGAAAGGAACTGAAAATTTAAGTAATTTCTAAAAGATATCAAGTAAAATTAGGGCTGGACACTATGACTAACACTTGTAATCCCAGCATTTTGGGAGGCCATGGCCAGAAGATCGCTTGGGCATAGGAGTTTGAGACGAGCCTAGGCAATATAGGGAGACCTTGTTTCTACCTTTGCCTGCCCCCCTGCACCTATGCCCCCCCAAAAAAGAGAAATTAGCTGGGCCTTGTGAACATATGCCTGTAGTCCCAGCTACTCAGGAGGCTGAACCCAAGAGTTCAAGGTTGCAATGAGCTGAGATTGCCCCACTGCACTCCAGCCTGGGTAACAGAGTAAGACTGTCCCCCCCAAAAAAAATACACACACACACACACACACACACACGCGTGCATCTGAAACACACAGGAGAAAAACAGTTCTAACAGGGAGATAGCACACTGTAGTAATTTCTTAAACTGCTGCAATTGGCCATGGCATAATTTCCCTAAGGAAAAAAAAAATCCAAGAACTGTTTGATCACATGCATGGTAGAACGATTATAACAAAGCCTGAAGCTTCTACAAGTGCATCAGAAGAAAGAAAAGAAGGAAAACAAGACCTAACTCTAGTGCTGTCCCTTGGCAAGCATTCACTATGGAATGCTCTCAGAAAGGACAGCTTTGACTACTCAGCTCAGAGTCACAGAGGCCAGGAGAAAAAAAAGGTAGAAATCTAGCAAGCTTATCACCTTCATGTAGGAAAAGAACCCAAAGTCCCAAAAAGACATGTCAGACCTATATCCATCTTGGCTTCTCACAATTATGAGAGGCAGACAACTCAAGATAAAGGAGGAAGGTCAAAACACAAAAGGAAACAGATCAAGAATCACACAGTATCTGACAAAAACAAAGACCATGAAAGGGAGACACCATTCCTAACAGACCACTGTAGAAAGCTGATAAAATATAGCAAACATAAGACTTCAATATAAGTATAAATACCCCCAGTAGATGGTTGTTTAATGGAGCTCCTTGACATTCTTTAAAGAAGTGATTAGATGCCTCAGAAGTGTAAAAGACTGTTAAACAATGACATAAAATAGAACATAAATGCTAATTAGTGTGCTGAAAAATTGATCCAGGGGCTTATCCAGAATGTACTGAAAAAGGCAAAGAATTAAGAGCATAAGAAAAATTTGGATACATGGAAGATAGATGCAGAATTCCAACATGCAGCAACAATTGCACAGGAAAACAGAATGGAGGAGACATATAATCAAAGAAATAAAACACAAAAATAAAGGAAGACTTTATCTTCCTTTAGAATAGCTAGGATAAAGAGAAAACTCCAAAACTACTCAGAAAGAAACTAAACCTGAAAATAGACTGCCTGAGAAAAGAGTTGAAAATTGAACTAGCATCAGACTTCTCAATTGGATACTGCAGCACATTAGAACTCTAACTTCAAAGTTGTAATGGAAACTGAATTCTAAACCCTAGAATTCTACAGCCATTCAAACTGGCATGTAAGAGAGCAAAATAGAGATGGAAAAGCAAGGACCCACATTTTACCGTGTGTGGCTACTTTCTGAAAGAATAGTGAAGAGACTATCCAGCAAAACAAAACACAACAAATCTAAAATGGAGATACAATGTATTAAAAGAAGGAAAAGGAAACAATATAATTTGATTTTTAAAAACTTTTGATATATAACGTAAAACAAGGTATTCTGGAACAAAAATCTTAGTGATTTGATTCTATATGGGAAATGTTAGCAGGGAGGGTGTGTGGGTGGGAGAGGGTGCACAGGAAAAAGTATACATTTGAGCTGTTCAGTAGCCATTAACCACTGTGACTATTAACATTAAACAGAATTGGACATTTAATTCCTGCTGGGTATGGTGGCTCAGGCCTGTAATCCCAGCACTTTGGGAGGCCAAGGCGGGAGGATCATTTGATCCCAGGAGTTTGAGACCAGTCTGGGCAACATAGTGAGACCCCATCTCTTAAAAAAAAAAAGCTGGACATGGTGGCACGCACCTGTAGTCCCAGCTACTCAGGAGGCTGAGGTGGGAGGATCACCTGATCCGAGGATGTTGAGGTTGCAGTGAGCCATGATTGTGCCACTGCACTCCAGCCTGGGCAACAGAGGGAGACTCTGTCAAAAATAAATAAAATTAGTTCCCATGTCATACTAACACTTCAAGTGCTCAGTAGCTACTATACTGGAAAGCACTGATATAGAATGTTTCCAGCATTACAGAAAGTTCTATTGTCCAGCATTGTTTTAGATGTTGAGAAAAATTAAAGTGGTAATAATTTTAGTGGTAAAATTAGGACAGACGTAAAAATTTTCAAAGAACACTAGAAGAAAAAAATTATACAGTCAACCCAATAAAAAGCTTAACAGAAAAAAACCCCATTCACCACACATAAAAGATAAAATAGGGCTTCAGAATTATGTCTAAACATACAATAATCACAAATATGAATGGGTTAAATTAGCCTATTAAAAGATAAAACTGGCCGGGCGCGGTGGCTCACGCCTGTAATCCCAGCACTTTGGGAGGCCGAGGCGGGTGGATCACGAGGTCAAGAGATCGAGACCATCCTGGCCAACACGGTGAAACCCCGTCTCTACTAAAGTACAAAAAATTAGCCGGATGTGGTGGTGCGTGCCTGTAGTCCCAGCTACTCGGGAGGCTGAGGCAGGAGAATTGCTTGAAACCAGAAAAACGGAAGTTGCAGTGAGCCGGGATTGCGCCACTGCACTCCAGCCTGGTGATAGAGCGAGACTCCGTCTAAAAAAAAAAAAAAAAAAAAAAGATAAAACCACTCAGCTAACGAGACAAAATACAGATATGAGACAGTTTTAAAACAAAAGACATACAAAGAATTGAAGATTAAGCAAAGAATAAAAAGAAAGCTTGCAACCCGGCTATAGCTATAAACAAAAAAAATGCAGTTACCTTTTGACCAAATAATTCCATTCCTAGATACTTATATTTAGAAATATTTGCATAGGTGCACAATGATAAATACTCAAGGGATCTCAACACTTTTTTTTGAGACAAAGTCTTGCTCTGTCACCCAGCCTACAGTGCAGTGGCATGATCTTGGCTCACTGCAGCCTCCACTTCCCGGGTTCGAGTGATTCTCTTCCCTCAGCCTCTCGAGTAGCTGGGATTACAGGTGCACGTCATCATGCCTGGCTAATTTTTGTATTTTTTTTAAGTAGAGATGGTGTTTCACTATGTTGGCTAGGCTGGTCATGAACTCCTGACCTCAGGTGATCCACCTGCCTTGGCCTCCCAGAGCGCTAGGATTACAGGTATGAGCCACTGTGCCCAGCCTGCAACACTTGTTAATAGAAGACACTAGAAATAATTTAGATAGTTTATCAATAGAAAACAGTTCTGGCCGGGCGTGGTGGTTCACACCTGTAATCCAAGCACTTTGGAGGCCAAGGCGGGCGGATCACCTGAGGTCGGGAGTTCAAGACCAGTCTGACCAACATGGTGAGACCCCCATCTTTTAAAAAAAAACAAAAAACAAAAACCAGTTCTATCAATTATGGGCCCAGTATGCAGCTTTTAAAAAATGGGAGAGCTCTATATACATTGATATGAGACCATTTCTAACATGTATTAAATAAAGTATAGAATGGGAACATGCCACCAATTGTGTAAAGAAAATATGTAAACATATGTTTACATAGGCACAGAATGTATCATTTCATATGATACATAAAAACAAAAGAACACATAAATAGTAATAGTGCCTGTCTCTGAGGGGAACTATGAAGCTATGGAACCGTGTTAAAACCTTTTTGTAGTATGTATTCTTCTTGTAATTGAATAAAAAAATTATAAAAATCAGGCTTGGAAATATTTAATAGCAGACAAAATATAGTTCAATATGAAAAGCATTATATGAGACAAAGGCAATTTTGAAAAACTGATAAAACAACATTCCACTAAAAATCATGAATATGCATCTAACAACAGCTTCAAAATATATAAAATACTCAGAAATGTAAAACTGACAAATCTGCAATTGGAGAAAAAGACTTCCAACATATTTCTAGAAAGTAATAACAAGTAGACAGTAATAGTTAACACTTACTGGGCACTTCTTATATGAGTGGCACTGAAACATGTGCTTTCATGCATTACCTAAGGCTAGAGAAAATGTTAATAACTGACAAGTCATATACATGTATCATACCTTTGTACCTGACAGAATAAACATTTCTTCAAACACTCATTATTAGATAATGATTTAAAGACCACATATTGGGAACCCACCCCTAAAGAACAACACTAACACCACAGTAACAACCATCACCCCAATAAACATGGCTGGCAAGAGTACAAGTAAATAACATTATCATTGATTTGGCAACAGCTCTTATGAAGAATTTGGCATTATCAAGTGTTCATGTTCTTTGACAAAGTGTCTGATAATCTAAAATATAAAAATGGGAGAGGAATAAAAATAGAAAATATTAGAAACACAAATGTCAAAATGAAAGGGAGTGGTTAAGTATGGCACAATCATTCAACAGAATATTGTCATTAAAAAACATTTATGGCAGTTATATAGTCAATAACAGAAAATGCTTGAAATGTTAGAAGTACATCATCAAATTATGTATGTTTTATATAGCTGTAAAATAAACCCAAATAATCTTTACTGAACACATACTACTTTTATGGTAAAAAAAAAAAAAATCTACAATTTCTAACTTCCACCTTAGGCAGCTATTTATTTTGCATGCTTTTTTCAAATTTCTGTTATTAGCTGTGCAAGAAATACACATCTGCTAAAGTTACGTGATCTTTGCACAATAGCAACCTCCACATTATTCTACAAAGGGGAACAAGCCCCAATTCCTCCGAAGTCTGAGTCCATTGTTGCTTTCCTTCTGGGCATGTGGCAGTTACAATACAGTACAGAGTGACTTTACACGAGTAAAATATTCATCAACTTAGACTTGGACGTTTGTTTTGGGACAAACAAAGTGGAGTCAAATTTGGTCTCTACAGAAACTCCACAATGTAGCAGAGCACTGTGCAAGCTTTAATGACTCCTAGACAAGCAAACTCTGAATTTGTCATTTCTATCAGTTTTTAGATGAATTATTCTTACCTACTTATTGATGCTTACAATTTGGCAAATTATAAGGGGCAATAATTTGGGGAAATAAAGTTTTGGGGAAATAACTCCTTACAATATATTAAAAATACTTAGAAACAATTCTTAGAATCACTTAACGTGAGTACTTTTTTTAAAAAAACAGGTCCAAATGACTCAGCCCAGATCAGCTTTGAAGTTATATCAAGATTTAAGTCTACTTCATGCCAATGAGCTACTCCTCAGCAGGGGCTGGTTTTGCCATTTGAGGAATGACAGCCACTATGTTGTCTACACAAGAGAGCTGGATGGCATAGACAGAATCTTTATCGTCGTTCTGAATTTTGGAGAATCGACACTCCTAAATCTACAGAATATGATTTCAGGCCTTCCCACTAGACTGAGAATAAGGTTAAGTACCAATTCTACCAACAAAGGCAGTGAAGTTGATACCAGTGGCATTTTTCTGGACGAGGGAGATGGACTCATCCTTGAACACAACACGAAGAATCTCCTTCATCACCAAACAGCTTTCAGAGATAGATGCTTTGTTTCCAATCGAGCATGCTATTCCAGTGTACTGAACATACTGTATACCTCATGTTAGGTACCTTTATGAAGAGATGAAGACACTGGCATTTCATTGGGATTGTAAGCATTTTTAGTAGCTTCATGTACAGCATGCTGCTTGGTGAACAATCATTCATTCTTAGATATTTCTGTAGCTTGAACGTAACTGCTTTAAGAAGGGTTCTCAAATGTTTTGAAAAAATAAAATGTTTAAAAGTAAATTATCACTTATAGGAGCTTATAACTTTATAGAAATAGCATCAATCAGGGATGATCAGAACACATTAGGACCCCAGATTATTCAAAAACTCTTAATGAATTTTAATGGAAAGAATGTTATCTTTTCCCTTAAAATGCAGTCATAGAAATTAGAGGATGACTCCCTGCCACAGTGTCTAAAAGCACTTGCTAGCAAAGAGGCAGGACAGTGATTTGTAAACTGCTGAACTGTTCTGACTGGAAGGGAGGCCTAGAGTTCTGCTGTCACCAATCCTTCCCTTGTCCCCAGCTCCATGTCCTAAGGAGCATGATTTGAAAACTACTTTCCTAGGTTAATGGGCATGTGCATCAATGGAGAGAACAGTATAAGCAAGTGAGATGTAGACTAAGCAAAATTTAGATGGAGAAGCACATTTTAAAAAATTAGTGACTTAAAAATCTCTAAGTTACTAATTTTTTTTGCTAACTCATTTGGAAGTAACACTACCAAATATTTCAGTGTTTCCAATTCCCAGTTGAATGTAGTGTTTCAGAATTTCAGATATTTCTTAAGATCCTCGAAAACACTGGTGCTGTCAAGTCCAAGTTCCTCGTACAGGAATTTAATTTGGGCTGTAATCTAAAAGAAACACATTTTAAAAATTAGAAGGCCTTTGTAGTAAAATGCCACTGTTGAAACTTCTCTTTGTCTATCTATCTTCACCTAACCCTGAAGTCATCAATTTACGGCAAGAATGCTTTTATTTGGGACAGAGACAGCAGGCTTCCAACAATTAAGATTAAATTATTTTCTTTAACAGAGCTCAAGTACTAGAGACATTTCTCTTGATTGACACAGTGTCCCTCCATCCCCTGCTAGTTCTCACCCACAGACAGGACATTTGTGAAATAGCTTTGTTATAAATCCTGCTGCAACCACTGAAAACTTATAAATACAACATCTCTCTAGTTCAGGTATCTGTCTACAGAGGGGCTTGATAACATACCTTTTTGTGAGAATCCTCAATGACATGATTGCCTCCAGGCTGAATATCTAGAATAATATTAGGGGCCTGATAGCCTGAAAGAGTTAACATGTAGAACAATTAGAAGACTATTTGGAATCTTCTTTGGAAGATCCAGACCCATTTCTCCCCTGTTCTTTGAGTTCTCAGTTCAAATGGTAGTGAAAGAATAAAAAGCAAAAAACCACCATCAACAACAAAAAGATGGGAGGGACAAGCAGAAGACAAATTCCTGACACAGGGAAAGCAGGAAGAGGCTGTATGGAAAAGACTATGTGGTGCCACATGGAGAAGGTCGAAACCCAGGAGATGATCAGCCTGCTCTGTGGAATCTGAGAGACTTCTGCCCTGAAAACACCAACTATAGCAATGTGTGGGAGTGACAAATGGAGATGAATACAGGGAGACTATCTGACTTAGCATGCAGTTTCAACACAGAAGGGAGGGATTCGTATCTCATAAAGCTGAAACAACTATCTAGAGGAAATTTAAGCACTTTAAAAACAGTCTGGGCACTGGTGGCCCAAAGCAAAAACCTCAGAATCCATCTTTTAGAGATTCCCAAGAATAATGGCTCAATAAATATTGTTAAATGAATAATTGTATAGCAGTACATCTCCAAGTTATATCTGAGTCTTAAATTTATTTTTTTGTGTCTGCCTACCTATTTTAATATTGTCCTTTGAAAAAGAGGCAAGGCAGTGTACATATAGTTATGTAGCTACATACACTTTAACTGGGCAGTCAACATAGGAAAATAATTGTTTGGCCTAAATCCTGGGCAGATGATTTGGTTGCAGCCTGAAATACATTACTCTGAGCAGTGTGCTGTGGGCAGTAGTCTGTTTGGCCACGTTCCCTGCTTCTAGGTGGTCTCCTACCTTCTCCTGTGTCCTTAGTATGCTCCATGACGGCTTCCTTGAGTTTCTCAGTATAGCTTACAATTCCTTTCAGAGGTACACGTTCATCATTTTCATATGCCGTTATGTGAATTGAAGGATAATGCTGAAAGAAAATACATGCACAAAGAGTTTGTCATTTTTTTTTTGATGTAGTTATACAAAAGTATATATGTGTTTATTTTTTAATTGTACTTTAGGTTCTGGGGTACATGTGCAGATCATACAGGATTGTTGCAGAGGTAAACACATGGCAATGTGGTTTGCTGCCTCCATGCCCCCGTCACCTACATCTGGCATTTCTCCCCATGTTATCCCTCCCCAACCTCCCCATCCCCGCACTGTCCCTCCCTTGGCGCCCCCGCCAATAGACCCCAGTGTGTGATGCTCCCGTGTCCATGTGTTCTCACTGTTCAACACCCGCCTATGAGTGAGGATATGCAGTGTCTGATTTTCTGTTCTTGTGTCAGTTGCTGAGAATGATGGTTTCCAGATTCATCCATGTCCCTACAAAGGACATGAACTCATCATTTTTATGGCTGCACAGTGTATAGGTGCCACATGTTCCTTGTTCAGTCTATTGTCGATGGGCATTGGGTTGGTTCCAGGTCTTTGCTACTGTAAACGGTACTGCTATGAATACACGTGTGCATGTGTCTTTATAATAGAATGATTTAGCTCGCTTCGGCAGCACATATACTATAATAGAATGATTTATAATCCTTTGGGTATATACCCAGTAATGGCATTTGCTGGGTCAAATGGAATTTCTATTTCTAGGTCCTTGAGGAAGTGCCACACTGTCTTCCACAGTGGCTGAACCAGTTTACACTCCCACTAACAGTGTACAACTGTTCCTATTTCTCCACATCCTCTCCAGCATGTTGTCTCCGGATTTTTTAATGATTGCCATTCTAACTGGTGTGAGGTGGTATCTCAATATGGATCTGATTTGCAGTGCTCTAATAATCAGTGACGATGAGCATTTTTTCGTGTTTGTTGGCCTCATAGATGTCTTCTTTTGAAAGTGTCTGTTCATATCCTTCTCCCACTTTTGGATGGGTTTTTTCCTTGTAAATCTGTTTTAGTTTTTTGTAGATTCTGGATATTAGCCCTTTGTCAGATGGGCAGATTGCAAAAATTTTTTTCCCATTCTGTTGGTTGTTGGTTCTCTAATGATTGTTTCTTTTGTTATGCAGAAGCTCTTAAGTTCAATTAGATTCCATTTGTCTATTTTGGCTTTTGTTGCCATTGCTTTTGGTGTTTTCGTCATGAAGTCCTTGCTTATGCCTATGTCCTAAATGGTATTGCCTAGGTTTTCTTCTAGGGTTTTTATGGTGTTAGGTCTTATGTTTAAATCTTTAATTCATCTGGTGTTAATTTTAGTGTAAGGTGTAAGAAAGGGGTCCAGTTTCTGCTTTCTGCATATGGCTGGGCAGTTTTCCCAACACCATTTATTAAACAGGGGATCCTTTCCCCATTGCTTGCTTTTGTCAGGTTTGTCAAAGATCAGATGTTTGTAGATGTGTGGCATTGCTTCCAAGGCCTCTGTTCTGTTCCACTGATGTATATCTGTTTTTGCACCAGTACCATGCTGTTTGGATTACTGTAGCCTTGTAGTACAGTTTGAAGTCAGGTAGCATGATGCCTCCAGCTTTGTTCTTTTTGCTTAGGATTGTCTTGGCTATGCGGGCTCTCTTTTGGTTCCATATGAAGTTTAAAGTGGTTTTTTTCCAGTTCTGTGAAGAAGGTCAATGGTAGCTTGATGGGGATAGCAATGTATCTATAAATTACTTTGGGCAGTATGGCCATTTTCATGATATTGATTCTTCCTAACCATGAGTATGGAATGTTTTTCCATCTATTTGTGTTCTCTCTTATTTTCCTTGAGCAGTGGTTTTTAGTTCTCCTTGAAGAGGTCCTTTATATATCCTTTGTTAGTTGTATTCCTAAGTATTTTATTCTCTTTGTAGCAATTGTGAATGGGAGTTTGCTCATGATTCAGCTATTAGTCTGTTATTGGTGTATAGAAATGCCTGTGATTTCTACACATTGATTTTGTATCCTGAGACTTTGCTGAAGTTTATCAGTTTAAGGAGATTTTGGGCTGAGATGATAGGGTCTTCTAAATATACAATCATGTTGTCTGCAAATAGAGACAATTTGACTTCCTCTTTTCTAATTGAATACCCTTTTTTTTTCTTGACTAATTGCTCTGGCTAGAACTTCCAATACTATATTGAATAGGAGTAGTAAGAGAGGGCATTCTTGTCTAGTACCATATTTCAAAGGGAATGCTTCCAGTTTTTGCCCATTCAGTATGATATTGGCTGTAGGTTTGTTGTAAACAGCTTTTATTATTTTGAGATACATTCCGCTGATACCTAGTTTATTGAGAGTTTTTAGCATAAAGGGCTGTTGAATTTTGTCAAAGGCCTCCTCTGCATCTATTGAAATAATCGTGTGGTTTCTGTCTTTGGTTCTGTTTATGTGGTGGATTACGTTTATAGACTTGCGTTATGTAGAACCAGCCTTGCATCCCCGGAACTAGCTAAGGATCTAAGATGGATGGAGAACGAATCTGATGAACTGACAGAAACAAGCTTCAGGAGGTGGGTAATAACAAATTTCTCAGAGCTAAAAGAACATGTGCTAACCCAATGCAAAGAAACTAAGAACCTAGAAAAAAAGTTAGATGAGATGCTAACTAGAATGAACAGCTTAGAGAAGAATATAAACGACTTGATGGAGCTGAAAAACAGCATGAGAACTTTGTGAAGCATATACAAGTTTCAATAGCCGAATTGACCAAGCAGAAGAAAGGATATCAGAGGTCAAAGATCAACTCAATGAAATAAAATGAGAAGGCAAGAATAGAGAAAAAAGAGTGAAAAGAAATGAACAAAGCTTCCAAGAAATATGGGATTATGTGAAAAGATCTAATATACATTTGATAGGTGTACCTGAATGTGACAGAGAAAATGAATCCAAGCTGCAAAACACTCTTCAGGGTATTATCCAGGAGAACTTTCCCAACCTAGCAAGGCAGGCCAACATTCAAGTCCAGGAAATACAGAGAACACCACAAAGATATTCCTCAAGAAGAGCAACCCCAAGGCATATAATCGTCAGATTCACCAGGGTTGAAATGAAGGAAAAAATGCTAAGGGCAGCCAGAGAGAAAGGTCGGGTTACCCACAAAGGGAAGCCCATCAGACTCACAGCAGATCTCTCCACAGAAACCCTACAAGCCAGAAGAGAGTGGGGGCCAATTTTCAACATCCTTAAAGAAAAGAACTTGCAACCTAGAATTTCATATCCAGCCAAACAAAGCTTCATAAGCGAAGGAGAAAGAAAATCCTTTATGGACAAATAATTGCTGAGAGATTTTGTCACCACTAGGCCTGCCCTTACAAGAGCTCCTGAAAGAAGCACTAAAGAAGGAAAGGAACAACCAGTACCAGCCACTCCAAAAACGTACCAAATGGTAAAGACCATCAACACAATGAAGAAAATGTGTCAACTAATGGGCAAAACATCCAGCTAGCATCAAAATGGCAGGATCAAATTCACACATAACAATATTAACCTTAAATGTAAATGGACTAAATGCCCCAGTCAAAAGACACAGACTGGCAAATTGTATAAAAAGTCAAAACCCATCTGTGTGTTGTATTCAGGAAAC